>JANHFX010023015.1:90129-127567 GCA_027560015.1 Chloroceryle amazona | reverse complement strand
ATAGGAAACTCTGGATTTCTTAATAGTACCAAGTGTACAAAGAAATGTATGAGGTATTTTCATATTTTATGCTTATCAGCTAAAAATATTTACCTGTAGTGCCGCTTCAATTTCTGCAAAACAACCTACAGGACAACAGTTTAACACTGGGGAGGGAGCTCCGCTGCCTACCCCCCGCCCTCGTCCTGCCCTCTGGGGGAAGGTGCTCTGGTCCCGGAAAGGCGGGAATGGAGGAAACATTCCGATTGCTGACCTCTTGCTGTCCTTGCAGCGCTGATTAAGGTGTCGGAGCCCCAAGGGCGTTCCCTCCCCTCTTAACCTGCCCGGGGCAGCGGGGCCGGATCCTGCCCGCACTTCGGGCTTCCACATCTCACCTTTCCTACGCCTCGGACTTCCCGGCACTTTGTTTTGGCGGGCAGGACAGGGCAGGGTGCAGCAAGGTCGGGGATGGGGATGAATTCTGCAAGGGCAGAAAGACAACGGCTAAGCCAGGCACCATTTTTCATCGTGGGTGTGAAGTTGGGGCTCCCGACTTCCTCAGTCCGAAAGAAACCCGAATTCCATTTGGTTTTCGCAGTGCTTATGGAGGGTAATCCGCGCTCTTGAGCTTTCTTTCCCTCCTCGCACCACGAATCCAGTCCCTGATGTGCCTTCTGGGTCCTGCAGCAGGGCAAGAATATGATGCTGGTGGAGTCTGGGGTCCCTTCACAAGATAACCCCAGAGTTTTGAGTCTTTTACAGTAGTGGTGGATCACAGACCCACTCTGGAGGAGTTTCCAGTTGAGCTGAATGAGATGGGACTCACTCATGGCATGTTCTGTGCGTGATGTTTGGCAGGTCTCTGTAGTGTTCCCTGCAACAACCCTTTTAATGAAGGTGTTTGAAACTGTGGAAATAGAGACAAACAACAAGAAACACAAAGTAAAGTTTATTTTTTCAGGATGCTTTAACGCCAGACAGCAAACACTCTCAGATGCTCCATATAGCTCACATCAAGAAAGCCACTTCAAATCCCAGTGGCAACAATAATACAAAACCCCACATTATTCCTGCACCCAAAGTTTGAATGGTTGTTAAGAACCATCAGGGTTTTTCAGGTTTAAGAGCCTGTGTCACTGCTGAGGAGAGAAGAAATAATCATTATAGCTGTATTGTGAGATTTGGGGAAATCGAGTCCAGCATAGAGAGATGCCCCTGTAACATGATGAGCTGCCACTGACCCTTATTTAATTGGAGCCATACTGGAGTTTGAAGCAGATTTAGGAATTCGGTCGGCAGAGGGCAGGGCTGTATTTATGCCCATCACTCTATTTTCTCTCTATGTGATATCAAATTATTTCTAACTGCTTAATAAATCTGTGGTAGCTTCCTGAATGAGTAATCTGGCTGCTTGTCTCCTTGGGCATTCAGCATTGCCATTTACTTCCAAGCACGCCTCAATTTTAGGGGAAAAAATGGAAACAATAACAGGAGACTCTTCTGAGTTTGACAACAAGTTATAGTGAAAATCTTAGGAAGAACAAAACCTTTTTCTCATTTCCCATCAATCACATTTCAAACATCCCCATGTACTATGCAGGCGTGTTTGCTCCCATTTCACTGTGACATCACTCCTGCTAATACTGAGGTCACTGAGTAATCGTGTTATTGAGAAGTATCTGGCTATTGGAAGCTTTTATCACATTGTGTCATTACAAAGTGGGTTGGATCAGTTGATTTCTCTGATCATCTAGACACAGAAATATTATTTTCCACATAATCCATAAAATTCTGTACCCATCCAAACCTGGGTTTTACCCAACCACACCAATTCCCCATTTTTTCCAGGTAGCTCACCCCAAAGTCTTCTTTGCTGTGAGGGTGGCAGAGCCTGGACCAGGCTGCCCAGAGAGGTCGTGGAGTCTCCTTCTCTGGCAACTTTCTAAACCTGGCTGGACAAAGCAATCCTGATTTTAAATGGTTCTAGTAAGTAAAGGTACTAGGTAAAAAGGATCTGATTTCAAGTTCTGGACTATACTAGACTCTTCCCCATCTAGTTATGCTGCTTTCTACTAAGGCAATCTTACTAGGCAGTGCATCTACAGATGGGTCTATTTTCATAGTAACAGTAAAAGCTTCTTAACTATCAGAAGAAAGTGTCTTCACTTTACTTATGGAGGATCTTCCAAGTATCTTCCTTTGTTTTCTTGCCCTAGCAGTGCCTGCATGCTTAGAGGAAGGAGTGATATTTCTTCACTGAAAGGGTTATCAAGGCCTGGAACAGGCTGAACTTGGAAGTGTTGGAGTCCCCATCTCTGGAAGGATTAAAAAAGCTGTGTAGATGTGGTGCTGAGGGTCATGATTTAGTGGTGGACTTGGCAGTGCTGGGTTAATGGTTGGTCTTGATCTTAAAGGTCCTTTCCAACTTAAATGTTTCTATGGTTCTATGATACAATTCACATCTCTCTAACTTTGCAGGACACTTGAATACTAATTTGACAGTGACAGAATCCCATTGAGAAAAGAACCAGTATCCTATGTTAATGGAAGGAATCAAATAGCTCATTGCATCACAAGGTACTGAGAGAAATCACTGTGGATTGAAATGTCACAGAGGAGTAGCACAGCATGGCAGTCACTGGGAAAAACTAAAAAGAGATTAGAGTCTGCAAAGGTGGAAAGCACAGTAACAGTGGGAGATTTCAGTTCCTTCTAGGAACAAGTCACAGCCGTGAGGGCAAAGGCTGAATTATAAGGTCCATAAATAACCACCTATTAATGCAATGAATCAGAGAATTCACAAGAAGAGAAGGAGTTCATGGGCAACTCTGGAAAGGGCATTAGGCATGGATCAAAATTTATCCATTACTATTTGTAATAATAACCACAATATACTTGTACACACCCGTAGAGAAGCAAAGAAGCTGTCAAAATCCACCTCATTGCATTCAGGAAGGTTGCAGGCAGGTAGAGAAATCTCACACAGATGCCAAGTCTGGAGGTCCCAGACAGACCAGAAACGTGGGAGTCATTTGTGGGCCCATCTCCAGCACTACACATCTTGGAGGTAGGTGATAACTGTCACTGAAATCTCCTTTTCAGCTCTATCTGCAAAGGTGGGGAAGCATTGGCCATCTCTGCACCTTCCAACAGACCCTTGATGATGCTGAAGTCTGATCTTCCAACTAGCTTTATTCTTTTCCTTTCGGACTCTTTAAGCTTTCCATGTTGGTGTTTTTCCTCGAGTCCCACTAATGATCACTGTCTCAGCAGTCCTGCCTCGGTATCTGCCTTTCTTATCTCACCTGGCTCTGCTTTATGCCTTTTCTTGCAGCTGTTTCTCTTAACTTAGCAATTTTCCCAGCAGTTTGAGATGAGTTTGATGCAGCTGGGTCTCCTGAACTCCTGGGAGAGAGAGGAGGAGGAAGAAGAAGGGATTATGGAGATGGGGTTACAGGCAGAACCAAAAAGCTCTGAATAAACTGCTTATTTTCACACCGTGAGAAGTGCCACCAGCCTCGGTCGGGGCACCTCATCATACTGACAAGCAACCTGGGAAAGGTGAGCAGCCAACGGGATGAAATTTGCTGCAAATCCCAAATTATTCAGAGTAATCAGCTGAAAGCTGAAAGCAAAAAGTTGCAGAAGGATGGCATGGCGCTGGTGATGAGATGGCAGATGGGACCCAGTGTTAATGAATGCAAAGCAATGCACGCAAGAGAAAACAGCACTAACAAAACACACACACAGCGGCAGGCTCTAAATCAGCTGCTTCCATTAGGGAAGGAGATGCTGCATTCATTGTGGATAATTTTCTAGAAGTGCCTACTCAGTGCTCTGAAGGAGGCAAGAAAGCAAACAGGCTGCTAGGAAACATTAAAATAAAATAAAATAATAAAAAAAAGAAAGAAAAAAAAAGAAAAAAGGAGAAAACATTCTCATCAATCCACTGTTTATAGGCACTTTTGAGTGGTGGTCTACACTCTTGGGCATCTCATACCCTCCAAGAAGCAGAAAAAACCCCAAAACTTAAAGAAATCAGATGTATGGGCTGAAAAGAGACAGCTGAAGGGGACTCTGGAAGCATCTAGCATCCAAAATGGTATAGAAAAGGTAAACAGGGAGTTCTTATTTTTCCCCCTGATGGTGATCTCTAAGAAGATGTGAAATGAAGAGATGTTGGAGAATAAAAGCAGAGTTTAAATGCCTCGTTTCTTAGAATTTCCCTTCAGCTTTTTTTCTTTTTTTTTTTGGCTGGATTTGGATCATTTGTAGTACATGTTACAGATCTCTGCCGAGGACGAGAGTTGCTAACATGCCAAAATGGCATTAGAGGGCAGTGCATCACAACCTAACCGGAGATCTTTGGGGTGGCGATTGCGGTTGCAAAAACCTTCCCTAAAACCTCTGAGGATCAGGAGAGCAGAGCAGTTGCCACCCACGCAGGTGAGAAATGGTGGGGACCACAATGTGGCACAAAAGCCAAACATCAAGTTAAAAAGGTGGTTAAATCCCATCAGATGGTGATGGTTTCCAGACAATAACTGAGGTCCCACATGGAGAACTGACCCCACTGCACACCACATTTTTTTTTTGTGGTGACCCTGGCAGCATCTTCAAACCTTTCTAGACCTTTTTTTTTTTCCTTTTTTTTTTCTTTCTCTCCTTTCCCCCCCCCAAATACCTGCTTGATTATCACTGCCATCTCCCCAGTGACCATCAGCGTTGCCCATATGGCAAAACAAAATATGAAGAGGAAAGTGCCAGAAGAAAATTTATCCTGGCTTGGGAAGATTTGCTTTGGTTTGCTGGCTTGAAAAAACAACAACTTGAAAGCATAACAACCTGAAAGAATTGACAGTAGTTAGAAAGGCATTTGAAATATTCTTTCTTCTAAGAAGAGAGCAGCTGAAAATGCCAGTGTGAAAGCAATGAAGAAAACACCGTATTTTTGCCATATATAGGCTGAGCCAAAACCCCAGAAAATTGTGGCTTTTTTTTTTTTTCACCTAGATTTTACTTCACGTTTTTTACCTAGTTTCATATTTTGGCTGAGCTCCATAATGAAAATGAGTAAGAAGTGTCTCAGAACAGAAGTATTTCATCACAGATTAAGTTTCCGACACACACATTTCAATATTTTTGATCACAACTAAAGAAAGCTCCGTTGCTATTGACACTGCACCGTGGAGTGTTTTTGTTTGGGCAGCGATGGGGGAAAAAAAGGCTATAAATGAGGAAATGACCATTTTGTCCTAGCATCGCTGTCTCAGGCTTGTTTGAAGAACCAAGAAAACATATTGAAAATGTAACAGTGAAAATATTACACATGACTAGACTCTGTACAGATGGGACATCTGCTGTCACCGAGAGAGAAAAAATGGTTGTGCTGCTCTGCTAGAGGAAGGCTTTGGATAGGAAGTTAATGAGAGCCCCCTGCGTTAGCCATAAAGAGGGGCTTTGTGCCAACAATGCAGGTTTCTTCCATGGTTAAAATCCCACTGTCTGGGGCATCAATAAAATCAGATGGATTTCAGGAGTTTTACATTTTCTGGGAGTTGGATTCAGTGATTCTTAGGGGTGCCTTCCAACTTGAGATATTCTACGATTTTATGCAAATAAAAAGAGGAGGAATAAAAAAGTTAAACCTCCACGGTCATCAGCTTTATAACTAATAGCTTTGGGAAAGGTTTTGGAAGCCAAGGCAAACAGTGAGGGAGGATTTGGAAGAGAAGGAGAAAAATCAGCTTTACAAGCTGGCTTGACTGCCTTCCCAACCATTACTGTGCGTGCCTGCGGTGAAAGCTTTCTCCCTGGCGTTGCTGTCTCTCTGTTAATTTTCTCTTCTATCAGAGCCAAAACTTGGCTGAACCATTTAAATTTGTTATTTTTTTTTTCCTCAAAAATTTTAATAGAATCGTAGAATGCTTCCTAGAATGTTTTGTGTTGGAAGGGACCTTTCAAGGTCATCTAATCCAACCCCCCTGCACTGAGCAGGGACGTCTGCAACTAGAGCAGGTTGATTCCATTCCTTTGTAAAGATCAAGTGATGTGAAGGGCTGCACTGGAAAACCTTTGCTATTAGTCTTACCTCCAGCTTTGAAGATTTTATGCCAGAAAAGGCCATTGCTAAATTCACTGAACTTTTTCCTGTTCAAAAGTGCTGATTCCTTTTTAGAATGATTTAGCCCCTTTGATTTTCCATCCTAAAATATTGCTTCAATCTGCTGTGGGTCTAATAGTGACACTAATGCATTTCCAATGGTTTTGAGAGCCCAGCTTGAGGCCATTTGAAGGATTCTGGGTATCTATTCTCTCCAAATGAAAATACCTCAAGTTGAGTACTCAAAAGCAGAAGCAGGCTCAGACAGCAATTTTCAGCATCTGTTGAAATACCTGAATAAAAGCTCTCTTCAAATTTACAGGTATGTTTTTTTTTGAACAGAAACACAATTCTGGATTTGAGATGAAATTCTAAGAACTGTGAGTTATTACTGAGTGATATGACATCACTCTGGAAATGCAGCTGTACTGATGATTTACAGATAGGTAAGGTTACCCTTCCGCTTGCTGCAGATGTAGATCAAATTCTTGTGAAGAACCATTTTCAGTCCAAAACAGCTGAATCCAAGAATTTAAGGTTCAAAGGAGTAATCTGAGCTCCTGTAGCTGGCCATCAAGACACCTTCAGGCATAACCAGGATTACTTA
This sequence comes from Chloroceryle amazona, assembly GCA_027560015.1. NCBI lineage: Eukaryota > Metazoa > Chordata > Aves > Coraciiformes > Cerylidae > Chloroceryle > Chloroceryle amazona. Next base: position 120,878 of record JANHFX010023015.1, on the reverse strand, counting down.
GCACATTGATGGGCACAAAGAGGCTCATGGATAGTAACAGGTTTGTGCAGTTTCCATCCTTAGAGGTTTTCAAGACCTAGTTGAATAAAGCCAGGTGGGATCGTATAACCAGCCTTGGGTTAAGCAGCAGGTTGGACCGGTCCTTTCCTTTCTGCATTATTCTATGAGTCTGTGGTTATTTCTGTGGCTTTGTTGCTGTTGCTTGCTATAATTCTCCAGAGAGGTGAGACAAAGGAGAGGATTTAGCATCCAGGCCTGCTGACTGATTCCAGGTGACGCTTTGTTCTCCATAGAGGAGCACCATGTCAGTTGTCCAGGTTAAGACATGTTAGGTAAATGGAGAGAGATGGATATTTCCCTTGAACTCTCTGAGTCACTCTGGGAACACTCTGGATTCTTCCTAGTGACTGCATGGAGACCTCAAACACTTGAGATGGCTATCCTAAAATATCCTCTAAGATAATCTTACCTGTGCTTCTAAAAGATCTAAATCATAGAATCATAAAGGTTGGAAACAACCTTCAAGATCCTCAAGCCCAATCATTTACTAGACACTATCATATTCTAAATAGTCCATTTCTGATCCTCAGCCTACGTCCCACATAATAATACTGATCCTACATAATCCAACACCCTAGTGAAAGCCCAACTCTTATGATTTCACAGAATCACAGAATGATTGAGGTTGTCAGGGACCTTTGGAAGTCTTCTTGTCCAACCAGCTGCTCAGGCAGAACCACCTGTTCCAGTTGCCCAGGGCTATGTCCAGATGGCTTTTGAATATCGGCAAAGATGGAGACTCCACAACCTCCCTGAGTCTTCCTGTGTAGGGAACAAGCAGTATCATTGGCCCTGCAGTATGTCCAGGTAAATGGCATTGAGGTGAAAGTTTGAAGCTCAGATGAAGCTGTGATATTCAGAATCTGTTGAATGAAGGACTGCTGGCTTGGGATTGTCCTAGAGGACTTGGAGAGTCCTGGAGGACTTATTCATCAACCCTTCAAGATTGTCTCTGCCACAGAGGTGCTTGATGCAAACAGGGACAGGTATACTGGAACATCCTCATCCTCAACACTGGGAATGGACCAGTCTAGTCTGATCTAAATGGTGTGACTCTGCTTTAGGATTCAGACCTTCAGCAAGCACCTGGCAGAGTTTTCCAGATGTTTAGCAATGGTACTTCCCATACCAGGGAGGACTGTGTATATCGGATATATGGACATGTAAAATCAGGTGAAGTTTCTTATACAATTATAGTACAGTTAATCTCATCCCATTTTAGCTATCTAAAGCTGAGGTGCCCAGTAAGTTTTCAAGCACAAGTTATGGCCAAGAAGTGAATCATGTCATCTCATAGGTTATAAACCAACCCAGGGACTGGAAATTAAAACAAAATCAAGGACGAGGGCCGATTATTCTGCATTTTCCTAGGTAGGATTTCTTGCCTCTTTCTTTAGGGATTTTACACTGATTATTAGAAAAGGGCCTGACACTGAACTACGTTGATGGGGAATCTAACCCCAGACTGGAAATTCCTGTGTTTATTAAGAAAAAGTGCTGTAGCCAGAGACAAAATGCTCTGAAGTCCTTTATGATCTGGTCCCTTGGTGTCATGGAAGGCAAATGAAGACAACTGAATGCCAAGCTTTCATCTTTTCGAGTATGAAAATGTTCACCGTGTCTCTTGTTCTTTCCTTCTACACTCTTTCCAATTTATATAAAACCAAGACCTTAACCATAAGCTAGCGATGGCCAGGTATGAACATCATCCATCTTTCTGTTCCTGAAAAAGAAAGAAGACATCAGAAAAGAAAAAAAAAAAGAAAATTACCCGCTCTTCAGGTAACAGCCTTGTAAACAGCATCACCTCCACCGGCAGAGCAGACCACAGGCATGTAAAAGGATGTGTTATCAAAAATATCTATAATGGTGACCTTAAAAAAGTACAAGAAGTGCTAATGAATTTCTTGTTATTTTAGAAAGGGACTTTCTTCTCCGTTGGTGCAGAGAGCTTCCTGAAGCAAAAACAAATGAAGCTCTTTTCTCTTTCTTTTTAAATATAAGGTAGAAAAGTTTTCGACTAAGCTTCTGCTCAGTTGTTTCCTAGCTATTCAGAATTAGGAGGTGATGCTCCAAACCAAGAACTTTTAAATTACTGCCTTTGCTCAAAGACTACATGACCTTAAGCAGGAGAACATAGAGACGTCGGCGCAGTTACAATCAAGATTATTATCAACAATTTTTTGATATTAACAAGCTTATAAGTATTGGGCAGGGGAGAAGGCAGGGAAGTGACTTCCCCAGGCCACATTTTGAATTAGTGGAGGAGTTAAAATTAACATGAGGAGCTCCCAGCTGTCTCGTCTGGGTTCATCCTTCTGATGCTTGTTGTCTTCAGCTGTAGGTCCTTCTCATGAAGCTGTCCCTCCCTTAGCTCATCTGGTTTCTCCGATAAGTTTGTTGGTTATGATGCTCACTTTAAAGCCCAGTGTTGGAGCTGAATGTTCTAGGATGGAGCCTTCTAAAGGCAGAGCCAGGCTGTCCTACCACGGGGAGCTCATGGCAGTGCTTGTGGTGATGAATCAGTACTAGCGCCTCTGCTCTGACAATGTCACTTTTTGGGGAGTGTGAAAAGCTGAGGTTTGTCTGTGCATGACTGGGATGTCACAGCAACCAGAGTGCAAACCCAATTGCTTTACAACAGGTGCAGTTACCTCCTCCTGCGTGAAGCCCAAAGGAGATTTTTTTCTTCTGAAGTTTTCCTACTAAAATTTATTCCATCTGTTAATGCTTAGGTGGCACTGCTGGCCACACTGAGCCATGGTGAGAAGAGGGTGCTGGGTATGTGCTGAGCTGAAGCAAGCTCAGTTTCACCGTGTTTTCTTCTCTCCTTCCCTGTACAGTTGGTGTAGAAAAGCTCTAGGGCACTGCCCACTGAAGACACAGAAGACTCCAAGGCTGGATTCTGTCACATCACAAAACTTGATAAGAAGGAAAGAAGAGCAAGTTAGGCATAACCATGATTGGGCCAAGAACTGGGAAAGGAACCATTCATTTTAATGTCTTCATGCAAATCTTTAATTTCTTAATCTTCTTAATTCCCCTTCAAAGAGATGATACAGATATGATCATCTTGGTGGGCATGGCTTGAACACTGAACAGTCAAGCAGGTAGATACTATCACTCTATTACACTTTACATTTTCATATTATCCTTTATCTTTTCTTTTTATGGTATCTGAGCTGTATGTATCTGGCCTGGCATCTGGAGTACTTTCCTGTTCTAACTGTAAGCGAGCTGACAAAACACTCCAAATTGAGGAGACTCAGTGTCTGGCTTTTATTAGTCACATCAAATATTTCAGGCTTTCCACTTGCTCACCATGAAAGCAGCAAATAAGATTATTTTTTTGTTGAGTGCTACTCTTTGTATCATACAGGTAACAGATGCAATGAAGATGATCATGAGGGTATCTGAGCAAGGGGCAGTTAGAGTCACAGAATCACAGAATGAATATTCATGGTTGGAAAGGACCTTCTAGATCACAGAGTCCAACCATACACATTACAAAAAAAAAAAACACCTAAAAAAACCCCAAACACCTAAATACCTAAAAAGTTTGACTGATACAGAGTAAATCAGCTCCTGGAAATCTTCTCTTCACTGCTTTGACACAGGTGATATCAGCCTGTAAACTCCTCCACTCCCAAAATCTTCACTTTCAGAGACTTATTTCTTCTAATTTGGGAAAAAAAAAAAAATTAAAAAATAAAAATCTTGGATAATTTCCTGTATTAAAAGAAAGTTAGATTTGAGAGTCAAAATCTCCAGATGAGTAAATCTTGAGTGCTGGGAATTAGAAATAAAGAAACATAGGAGCTTGGAGCATGCACCTTTGGATGGATCTTATAATTATAAAAATGTTTAATACTGTCTTCATAGGACCCTATTCCCCTGGACAGCTGTCAGTGGTTACCAACATGAAGTGATCATAACAGACAGGACCTCAGGAGGGCCTGGACTGTGATAATCAGAGGCATCAATAGAGAGTGTGTGTATGTCCAGAAGAGATACCAAAGGTCCCCCATGTTGCTTTTCCAGCTGATTTCTTGCCTGCAGTAAGCATTGGTTTACCCTCTCAAAGCACGAGACCGCCCCTTACATGATGGAAATTTACTGGATTGAAGTTTGCACATCTCTTGTGCAGGTGGAAATGCATTCAGAGTCAAAGCTGAGAGCACTCACCGTCAAAGCTTCTAGTCTTGGGGACATGTCCACCAAAAAGAACATTTTTTCAGCACTGAATGCTTTCTAGTTACAAAGGAGCTTTGTCCTGGCTTTGGGGAGAAAGCTTGAGGCCATTTGCCCCACATGAATGAGTCCTCTGCAACCTCCAAAGCCTACCACTGGGCAGTTCCACTGGTTGGATGGATGGTCTGGCTATGGAGTGTGTAGACAGTTCAGTTTATGAAGGTCAGAGGAATTACTCCCACAGGGTAAGTGTACTTCTGTTGAACAGCCTGATAAATAGCTGCTGTGTTTTTGCAGGAACAGCTACAGGGCATGAAATATAAACTGCTTTATGGAAATCACTCCTGCACTTCATTAGCATGTTTTACAGCCAGCTTGATCGTGTCTAGGTCACCTTTCTCTTTCCTTCTCCCAGGCACCAGAGATGCACTGAGGGAGGCCCTGAACAGCACGAGTGATAGGACTGGTGTGAGCATCTTGGACCTTGCAATACTACAGATATACTAGCTACAGTTCATTGATTTTACCTTTAATTACATTCACATTCAAGAGTGAAGCTACCCAGAGCTCACCCCCAAAACCTGCTGTGTTCCAGTATCTATAACCTGTGGACAATACCAGAATAGCCAGAGAGATGGTGGGACTGGTGATAGAGTCTGGATCCAGGACCGTTCACATGTGCTAGTTTGTCCAAACTGAAGTGGATAAATGTGATGGTAGGGAGGTTATTTTTGCCAAGGTCCCAAAGCACGAGGAGACAGTTATGGACACCAAGGTGATGCAGGAAATTTTCGCTGCTCAGGACAGCAGATAGAGTTTGGTTATGACAGTCACAAACCAAGTGTAACGTTTGGTGGGTATCCTTAGCATTTGGGCATTCAGCTTGTTTGTAGCCAGTGCAGAGATGCTGGTACTTTTGTGGTGGAGTTCATCTCACCCAAATGCAGACGTCTAAAATAGGTCATCTGAGCCGCACCTACTCCTCTCCGTTGACTGCAGTGGCAGACAGGTGACTATCTCAAAAGCCTGAGTCTACACCAACATCTAATATTAATCCAGAGAAGATGAAAAACACCTTGTTAATCCCAAAGTGTCTTGTCTGGCAGTTGCACTTCCCTCTGAAGAAAGAGATGGAGTGCTCTGCAACAGGTCTGTTGGGTTACTCAGAGATTTGCACACCAAACATCCATCATCTCGTGGCTATTTGCTAATCCCAATGTCTCCATCCCAACCCCTCCCTTCTCCACTGCACAAATAGTGTTAGTCTATGAAAACAGTACTAGGGTAACAATAACAAAATCTAAACTGATCGAAAGGATAGCTACTAGTTGGCTATTTATTTAATATTTCACCCATAAGTTTCTCTCTTCAGGTGTCCAGCTCTGCTGACTAGTGTCAGTGATCCCTTGTTAGGCAGAGCAATGCTTAATTTCCCCATTTTAGATTGCCTTCTTCTACAGCCCCTTGAATACTGGTGGCACTTCAGTACTGGAGAACAGCTGAATGTGCATTAGAAAAATACCCTACAAAAAAACAACCAAACAAAAAAGAAATCCTAGAGCAACCATAGGAAAATATGATTTGAAAATTATGTCCCGACCTCATGAGTCTGGATTTTTGTAGCATAAGTTCATCCTGAGTTTCTCCAGCAATAATTTGAAGGATTGCTCATGATACTGTAAGAAGAGGCTTGGGGACTCATCAAAAAGCTGTTATAAAAATGTCCTGAGCCTGATTAGGAGCAAAAAAACAAGGCATGAACTCTTATTCTGCAGTGAATAAAAGGGTCAGCTTTAATAATTTATGCTCAAGGGGGAAAAGCTCATATTATTTTCTATTTATTTAGCATGGCTGGTGCAAAATGCAACCTGACCTTTCTACATTCAGCTTTTCATTTTCTCACTCCGTACTTCCTTCCTGAGGACCACACCAATTTTCTCACTCATACACTAACATTTCTTGGTTAGTGGTTAGATTTAGAAACCTCTAAATTACTCTAGATGAAGAACATCTCTAAATATTTCCCACTGCTACTATTTGCATTTAGAAGTTCTTCTTTTCGCATTTCTTTAAGGAAGCCTCAAAATCTGTATAGTTCCGAAGTTTTTTTCACTCCCAGGGAAAAAGCACTAGATTAACATCGTCTAAGAACAAAAATGCAACCGTTTACATTTATTTCTGTGACCTAGGATTTAGCCCCAGTTCTTGGAACATCTACAACAACTTCCTATGAGGTGGTAAATTCAGAGCTGACTTGGCAAAATTCATACAGCTGTTAACTGTGGCCTCACTGAACTAAAGGAAGGCTCTGAACTGTGCCTTCCTAAGAAGAAGCATCTACCCAGATCATAAAACTAAAGATGTAGAAAGATGCTTTATGAGAGGCAGCAGAAAGATTTCTGATGGTGGTCTTCAACCAGGGGAAGTTCACTTGGTAACATAAAGGCCAAAGGTGAAAGGCAATAGAATAAGGTAACAGTCTGAGTTTAAAACTTCTTCCAGGTCAGGTTTGTCTCCTGATTCTAAAATCTATGATTTTTTTTTTTTCTCTCTTTTTTTTTTCTTAATAAAATCTCTTAATCTCCTGATTCCTTAACCTCTGAGTTTAGGTGCCTATAGTAAAAGGTATCAATGTGTGAGTTTATCATCCAGATCCTCTGTATTTTCAACATGGAAAACCCAACACTTAGAGGGCATGTTCCATCTGACCTATTTAAAACACCTTTTTTAAGACCTAGTTGAGTCTACGTGTCTCCACTGACAGTAAAAGATGTCTAGACAGCCAGCTCAGGTGCTATGACTCCCACCTTTGGTTGTCTAGTATCGGATAGGGAAGAAAACCACGTTCTTGGTTAGACAAAGGCAGATATTGCATAACCAATGTCCAAGATGGATGTTATGCAGAGTTTCTGTCTGACTTTTATGGCAACAGTGCCATGATGTTCTGCAAAATGTCCATTTGTTTATTTAGTCTTAGACCCCAGTGACAATCACAGACCCTTTTAAAACTGAAGGTCTAGCTCTTTTCTGGGCTCCGAAAAGGTCTAATTGGTACAAGAGTCAGTCAGATTCTGAGACTGCCTGGGAGTGGGTTAGGTGGCAAACAAGAGCGAAGGATAATGCAGAGGACTTTCTCTGACCATAAGGTTAGAACACTGGTTGCAAATGGCTGGGCTGGGGGTCTAGAAAGTGAGGAGGAAGAGCACAGTCCTTACCAGACCCTAGAGTCTAGTGCTGGAAGTAAACTTGAGGGGTGGTCTAATCCATGCCTCGGCACAATCAACTCCACCTCTACCACTGCTGGAGACAGTTATCTTGTCCCCTTCTCCATCATCATCCCTCAGACAGCCTCAAGTTATTCAAGCTTTCCTTTCAGGAGATGTTTTCTAGTCCCCCTTGTCATTCTCATTGCTTTCCTCTGAACTGTCTTCTGCTGGTCCTTGTTTTTCTCAATGTTTAGTGCCCACAATTAGGCAGAGTATCTTATCCGTGGCTTTACTGTCACAGGATAAGAAAAGGGATTGTTCTGCATGTGTTATACATTTCATAATTAGATTTATATTTTATATGTGTGACATTGCCAATCGATCTTCTGTGTGTAAGCCCTGGTTTGTTTTCAGAAGAAGAGCTATCATAGAACCATAGGATCCTTCTGGTTCAACGACACTTTTAATACCATCAAGTCCAACCATTAACCCAGCCCTACCAGGTCACACTAAACCATGTTCCTCAGCACCACATCTCCACGGCTTTGAAACCCCTCCAGGGATGGTGACTCAGCCACTTCTCCATGGAGCCTGTTCCAGGGCTTTACAACACTCTCAGTGAAAATTTTTTTCTTACTGTACAACATAAATCTTCCTTGATGCAACTTGAGGCCATTTTCTTTTGTTCTATCACCAACCCTCACTTCACTATAACCTCCTAATCAGTGATGCCACCTCTCCATTTCACAGGCTGTTTAATTCCACCTACATAGAATACTTGCACTTATTCTTCAAATTGCATCCTAATATTTTTTGTCCAGTGTGTTGAGGTCACTTTGAATTTTCTTCCTACCCTCTAATATATGCATGGTCTCTCCTGACTTAGCATTTTCTGCAAACACAGTAAAGATTGTCAGTAGTCATCATCCAGATAACAGTTGGAAATACTGAATAGCTAACACCCACAGTATAACCCAGGGTGCATCCTTCTCTTCTGTCAGTTAATCAGTGCCACTCAATGTGCTCCTCCTTTGACACAGTTTTGAACATTTTAAGGGCACTTTCTTTTCAGGGCTTTTCCAACCAGTTTTACGTTCACCTTGTAATTCAACTAGGTTATATTTCCCTAACTTGACAGAGAGTGCCAAAATTCTTCCTAAAGCAAAGAGATGGGGTGTCCTGGTAAGGAGCTCACCACAGAGGATGTTTTAAGACTTGTGCACTTTACAGGGTTGAAAAATACTTGATTAACTGTAACTTGGCAGTAGTAAAAAGGACAAATATGATCACACAACAATATACTTCATTTATCAGTTTATTTTAAAGTCCTGAGTTTTTTTCTGCTGAGGCCAGAGGAATGATGATTGCAAATAAGAACATCTATAGCAGAAAGTTATCTGTGCCATGCAGCTGTATTTGCACGGGAAGGTATTAAAGGAGCCAATCTAGGCATCGCTGTGTTAATGAAGCTGTGGCAGTACTCACTACATGGAAACTAAATATATCGAGAGTTTTTCATGGGTGCCGGAAGCTCAGCCAGACACTAAGTCTGAGGAGAATAAGTTCAAAAATTAAGCCTCCTCCAGATATGCTCATTAGACACTGTTTTATTGTAATAGTAATAATAATGATAATGTGCTTGGTGTTTGATCATAGCATCATTTATGTTGGAAGAGAACTTTAAGATCATCAAGTTCAACCATTAACCCAGCACTGCCAGGGCGCCACTAAACCCTGTCCCTCAGCACCACGTCTCCAGGGCTTTGAAACCCTCCAGGGATGGGGACTCCACCACTGCCCTGGGCAGCCTGGGACAGCCCTTCACAACCCTTGTGGGGAAGAAATTTTTCCTTATGTTCAATATAAACCTCCCTTGGTGCAACTTGAGGCCATTCTCGCTTGTCCTGCCACTTGTTCCTTGGGAGAAGAGACCAACACCAACTTGGTTCCAACCTCCTGTCAGGGAGCTATAGAGAAAAAAAAAGGTCTCCCCTTTAGTCTCCCTTTCTCCTTGGCTGAACAACCCCACGTTCCTCAGCTGATCCTCACCAGACTTGTGCTCTAGACCCTTCTCAAGCTTTGTTGCCCTTCTCTGGACAGGCTCCAGCCACTCAATGTCCTCTGGAAGTGGGGGCCCCAAAACTGTGTGGTTTCCTCGGTACCCAGTCCAGGGGTATTATCCCTGCTGTAGTCCTAATGGCCACACCAGTGCTGACAGAATCTAGCATGCTGGTGGCCTTCTTGGCTACCTGAGCACGTTCTGGCTCACCTTCTACCAGCTGTTGATCAGTATCCTCAGGTCTCTTTCTGCTGTGCAGCTTTCCAGACGCTCTTCCCCCAGCCTGGAGCATTGCAGGGGGTTGTTGTGGCCCGAGTGCAGGACCTGGCACTTGGCCTTTTTGAACCTCACTCCAAGCAATTTAAACTCTCTTTTCAAATTTAGCATGGATTTTCCAGATGGATCCATCTTATCCATCTGCAGCTGCCTAAAAGACCTGTGTTTGGTTTAAACAAGTTATGCTGGGTTAACGGTTGTCTGCAGCTGGGCGCAAAGTTCACGTGGGTGATTCATCCAGCAGATGTAGATGTCCAGAAGAGGAGGTGAATCACTATCTAGATACACTTGTTGACTCTCTTCATTGACTCAAGGGGGAAATTTGACAACTATATTGACCATAAAACTCTCTCTTAACTAGAACATAAATACTTGTTGACCTTGCAGATATGCTCCATTTAAGATACAAAATCTGTGCACCTCACGTCAGCCCTGGCTCACTTTTACGGGAAGTAAAAAGCAGTTAAAGCCAGTTTGGCCATTATAAACACCTAGGTTGGGTGAGGAATTTCTGGTGAACATTTCTAGCACATGATGCAATTAGGGCTTCCCCACACCTCTGTTTTGCAGCAGAGCTGGATGCTGCTGTGGGGCTTTGTGCATGGCATCTTTAATTACTTTTCTTGAAATACTGAGTGTAGTCCTCTGAGTAATCTGTAAATAAAGCCAAGGGTGGCCTATTTAAGTGCAAAATGTAGCTAGCTGAGCTTCAGTTGTTCAGCACAGAGTATCCCGTGCTCAAGGCAAAATTCCCAATGCATTTCTGCCCAAGTAAAAAAACAGTGTGAGTTTACAACCACCATTACCATAATTTCAAGGACGTATAAGGAATATACTGATTAACAGAGTTTAGTTAGCTATTAGAGCTATTAGAGCATCACATCCTCCTGGCAAGGTCCATAGGAGGTGTTATTTCCTCGAGTAGAGGGCTCCTGTAGAAGTGGTTCACAGCAGAAAAGTTGAATTCAAGAAAGAAAAAAACCCCGTCTTCCTCATTTGACTGAGTTGTGTGGATTTTTACCACTGCTTTGGACAGGGAAGGGTTGCAATAAGAGTCTAGTCTTGTCCTTTTTTAAGCTGGCTTGTTTTCACTTGCAACATCATTGGATTTATAAAATAAGCAATGCTCAACTGGAAATTTAATACCACTGATTTTCATCTGAGATGTAACGTAAAGGGGCCAAATCTCCCGAGTCATGGAAGATCTTGATACAAAGTTCTATGAACTCCTGATTCTCTTCTGAATGATTCTGCTATTTTTTTTTTTCCATCAGATAAAACTGCTCCACACACACTGTAAAATCTACTTACAGCCTCTGCTCCTCAGACCTCCAGACCAATCGAGTGTGTGCACTGAGAGTTTTAAAAGCACTTGCAGGATTTCAAAAGGCCCTTGTTCAACCTAGACCTAACAAAGGCTGGAGCTGTGTTTGTGTTTTACTCCCTGGCAACTCCATTTCTGTATCTTCCTTGGTCTTGTGGCATTGTATAAAAATAATCTTCATAATCTTGTCTGTGGTGACCTGGGCCACGTGACAAGCTCTCTGCTGAAAGAGAAGACCTTTCTGAGCAGCAAAGCTCTCATGAACAGTGGAAGAAAGTCAACAAGCAACAGAGACACCATCACTTTCTTTTTTGCCTATACCTTCCTAGATGCTCAAGATCATAGAATTACAGAGCTGTTTAGGCTGGAAAAGACCTTCCAGATTGTTGACTTCAAGTATTAACCCAGCACTGCCATGTCCAGCACTAAACCATGTCCCTCAGCACCACATCTACACATCCTTTATATCCCTCCAGGGATGGTGACTCCACCACTGCCCTGGGCAGCCTGTTCCAGGCCTTGACAACCCTTGTGGGGAAGAAATTTTTCCTAATGTCCAAGCTAAACCTCTCCTGGCACAACATGAGACCATTTTCTCTTGTCCTATCACTTGTTACTTGGGAGAAGAGAACAACCTCCACCTGAGTCCAAACTCCTGTCAGGGAGTTGTTGAGAGCCAGAAGGTCTCCCCTTTAGCCTCCTTTTCTCCAGGCTGAACAAGCCCAGCTCCCTCAGTCACTCCACACAAGACTTGTTCTTCAGACTCTTCCCCAGCTTTGTTGCCTTTCTTGGGTCACACTCCAGCCCCTCAATGTCCTTCTGGGAGTGAGGAACCCAAAACTGAACCCAGGATTTGAGGGGCAGCCTCCCCAGTGCCCAGTCCAGCAGAGTGATCCCTGCCTCAGTCCCACTGGGCACACCAGTGCTGATCCAAGCCAGGATGCTGGTGGCCTTCTGGGCACACACTGGCTCATCTTCAGCTGACTGTCAACCAACACCCCCAGGTTCTTTTCCACTGGGCACTTTCCAGCCACTCTTCCCCAGCCTGGAGCATTTCAGGGGGTTGTTGTGACCCAAGGGCAGGACCCAGCCATTGGCCTTTTTGAGCCTCATCCCATTGGCCTCAGCTCATTGATCCAGCCTGGCCACATCCCTCTGTAGAGCCTCCCTACCTTCAAACAGATCAACACAGCCACTCAACTTGGTGTTGTCTACAAACTTTCTGAGGGTGCCTCAATCCCCTCATCCATCTCATTGATAAAGATTCTAAACAGAATGATTTAATAAGAACTGTAAAAAGAAAATGCTTCTATTTCCTCCATCGCTTTCCAGGTTTCCACTGAGTTTTCAGTGTCTCCCCTCATTTATTGCCACACACCTCTGCTGCTTACATCTGCTGTTAATCATCGAAATTATAATGACATTTTGGTTTGGTTCGCATTTTTTCTCATAAACCTCCATTTTCTTCTGTGCCTGGATAACTTTCCCCTTTGCTGAGTCCCTCTGTTCTCATCCTCCCCATCTCTGCCTCGCTCTGCCTTGGGGCAGTTGCTTGCAGAAACTGCACGTTTTTTTCCTGGAATTGTTCAGCAAGCTGACCTATTTCACAAAGCTGACCTAACTAATTGCTCTCACAAGTGGTAACCGTTTTTTTTTGACCTTTAAAAGGTCTATAATGCCAAGTTACGGGGCTTTCTCATGCAAAATGTGCTTATAGCAATTAACCACCTGGGGTCACCGTTCCTTCCAGTACAACTGGCTGCACATTGCATGTTCTTGCTAGGGTAAAAACTCACCATTTCTAATAAAATCTTAGTGGCTATTATCCACCTACGCTGAGATTTGCTGCTCGAAAGCTTGAAAGAGGGAGCACGTCTCAGCTCACCTGTTGAAAAAAAGACCTTTTTTCTTCCAAAAGGCAAAATTCAGCTTGTTGAGAAGCTGCATCTGCAGTCCAAACTGCTGCCCTCTGCTCTGAGTTTGCAATTGTTAATTGACTGGAGTGAGTTAGAATAGCTAAGAGAAGCAGATTGATCTTAAGTACTGCAGAAAAAGTTCCCTGTCTCTGTCTCCATCATGCAAATAGCTATGAAATTAAATAATTTGACCAGGCAAGAACTAGAAGGAGATGCTGGGGAGTAAAGCCCTGTACCTCCGATGAACAGGCTGTGTGTTTAGTATGGAAAGGACAAATTGTGATAACAAATCTGGGATTTCTTTCTAGGGAATGTAACAAACAAACATAGTTGAGTGCAGTTCTGTGTATGGAGTTGAAGATCCTCATTTATCTTTGAAAGAGATGAAGAAATTGGATATAAGACTTTCAACCAGATGATTTCAAGAGCAAATCTCTCCCAGTCCTCCAGTGTACTTTGGCATGAGTGTTTCCTATTATGCTATTAAATATGGAGGATGATTTTCATTAAAGCAAAGGCAGTAAATGTCTGTGGGTGGCAGAGCAGACCTGGGGTGAGCAAAGAGTTTGACCCACAGCGGTCTCTCCATAGGTCTTATTGGTTCCCTGTGCCATGCTGCATCTGGGTTTGGGCAGTAATCTCCTGGCCAAAGCCTCACTGCCAACAGACCCTCCAACATCAGTGAAGCCCCATAAAAGCTTTCTTGAAAAGGGCAAAGGGGGATTTATCAGGAGAGATACAGCAGGGGCTGTAGCCTCTCTCCTGTTGACTGCTGTCATGAGCACAGCCTAAAGTCTTGTTTGCATCTTTCCACATGCTGGGGGAGAAAATGCACGTTTGTGCAACTTCCCATAGATATGGCATCTCCATTCACCCCTCTCAGAAATGTCCAGTTTGTGTCTCCCTCAAAAGGAGATCCCTCGTGTCAGGTGCCTTTCACAGGACCATCACCCTTACGGGTGAGGGCAGGAGAGTCTCTGATAGTGAGGAACAGAGACACAGACAGAGCATCCCCTTCATCTGCGGCTATAACTGATGGATGCAGCTGTAGCAGCACTTCAGAAGGTGTCACACTTCTTTCTTAGCATGTCTTTGAGGAAGATTTCATCCATTAAGGATTTATAAAGGAGAAGTAAATGTCCAGCTTGTAATAGTTATGATAGAATGCCACAGATAGTTCAAATCTGTTTTTCCATTGTCTACCCCAACTAATTCTCTAGGTGCTAACAGATAATGATTTCTGTGGAAATGTCTAAAGAAAAACTACATACATTGTGATACGTTCGTGATCGCTTCCAGCTTTCCACTGACATTTGGAAGAATAAATTTCACCAGAGCTTGGCAAACCCAGAAAATTTAAGAACAAGAGAAACCCTTTCCAAACCTGCCAACCTCATCTTCACAGACTTTTTGATCAAACTGTCCATCTTTCAGAAGCTCAGCTGTCACTCAGAGAAACTGCAGACATGCATACATCAAAAAACAAATGGAGTGTGGCTTTATCATCAGCAGATAAAGACATCCAAAAAGCCAAAACCATGGGACCCCATGGCCCTTTTCTTTGTGGGCAGAGCCCAAAGACGGTTTCTGAAGTCCACCATCATACACTGAACAACTGTCCTACAGTGATAGTCCCTCTCAAATACCTGCCCAGTCAGAGATTTGGGGTTGAGTGGCTGCACAACCGCATTAAAACCTTGCTCCTTTATATTGACCCCAGCTGTAGTGGAACAGCTCTGGAGTCAGTCGATCTGATGTGTCAAACCACTTCCTACACACGACGGCACGCTCCGCCACACTAAGCATTAAGTTTGATTTCCTGGATATAAGCTACTAATACCTGAACAGAGAGCAGCCTTTATTCTCTCTTGCAGAGACAGCCAGTGAAACGATGGTTTGCTGACCAAAGAGCAAAGTCCTTGCTGTGCACACAGGGTGATGCTCCCCACCAAGCTAACCAGGCAGTAGATGACTCCTTGGCTTGGTTGGCACCAGCCCATCGTTTCTAAGAAATTTCACCATCTTCAGTGCTGCGGAGAAAAGATGTGAAGAGGTCCCATGGAGCTCAAGTGCCTTTTGATGTGGCTCTTGCTTGGATCCATCAAGGGGAGCAAGCCAGGTAAAAGACAATTTCTTCCTTTTGGGGAGGGAAAATATGATTTTTTTTAATTTTTTTTTTTTTGCGGTGGCTGCTGGAGGATGTTCACAACATTCTGACTCCTTCCAGCTAAGGAAAGATGCTAAGAGCTTAAGGACTTTGTGATTCTAAGGAAATGAGAGAAATGGGGTTTGTGCCCACAAGCCAACAACTGCTGACAATCCAGAGCACCACAAGATATTTTTTGTCTGAGTAATGCATGTATCCTCCAACCCATCACTGGAATAGTGGGCAGATCAAAGCAGCCTTGTACACCTTAGGAAGCTCTTTGAATATGTTTTTTGTGTTTTTTTTTTTTCCATTTTGCACGTATCTTTAGGAAGTATAAAAATAGACATTGAAATGTCAGTACCTCTGCAGGTAAAACTGATGGCAATGCTATTAGCTAAAAGATGCCACTATAGATACCAAGTGTTCTTTCAGCCACAACCCCCAGACAGTCATGCCTATAAACTGTGAACGGAGGCGGCTAATTCATTCGGCATAATTTTACACATCTATAAATTGTGATGCTGCTTACATTGGATTTATTTATTGTGACAACTCTGTGCATTGAGAAATGGTCTGGTGATACACTAGCGTATTTGAATTTAAACTGCTTTCTTCAAAGGGAAAAAAACCCAACCTTCTATTCTCACAGCTCCGTGAACGTAATATCTTCTTCTGTATCTGGTGCCCATGTCCAGGTTCTGAGCAGAAACAAGCCTAAGGCAGGTTCTGAGATGCAATGGTACTGTAACTGCTGATGGAACATGTCTAGCAGGGCTGTGAGTTTTACTGGAGGCTGGGCATCTCAAAGGAAAATGATGTTGCTTACAACCGAACCCATTCATGCAGGAAGTACCTTTACAGATATTTAATCCCCAGGTGATTTTCTTCTCATTAAAGTAATTTGCCAGCAAACGCTGTACCTTTCTCCTTCATGGGGCATTTTTGTTGCCAACTGAAGTGCCAGTGCCCACGGCGAGTGTTTAAGCGCTGCGTGCAAGAGCATCGCTGCGAAATGTTCAGCCAGAGCTATGTAAATAGGATCAGTTCTGGGATGAGTCAGGTCCCCTACATCACGCTCTCTGTATTACTGTGCCTGGGACGCGTTGTGAGATTTCTTGCTGGCAAGTCTCATTTATCAGAAATCTTTCTGGGTTTTGGAAAACAAATGAGGGGTGTTAGAGCAGTTACATTTTATGTTATCTGTTGTGATTTAATTCTCTGATGAATGAATAAGTGCACAGCATTGCATTCTTCTCTGTATCACTGGGCTTTCCGTGCCTCAGCTTCCTGTATTTATTTTCAGCGTCTCTCCCAATACAGCTACCTGATGGGAGGTTGTGGTGAGGTGGGTATTGGCCTCTTCTCTCAGGTAACTAGTGATAGGATGAGAAGAAACGAGTTTAAGTTGTGCCAGGGGAGGTTTAGATTGGATATTAGGAAAAAATTCTACACTGTGAGAGTGGTGAGGCCTTGGAACAGGCTGCCTGGGGTGGTGGGGGAATCACAGTTTCTGGAGGTGTTCAAAAAGCATCCAGATGTGGCACTTCAGGACATGGTTTAGTGGTCATGATACCGTTTAGTAGACAGCTGGACTTGATCATCTGGAAGGTCATTTCCAACCTCAATGATTCTGTGAGTCTATGTTTCAATGTTTCAACCTAATATTTATATACATATATATTTGACTGCTTCCTGCAAGTAATACACTAAAGTATAAAAACCACCTTTTACCAATTTAGGGGTTTTTATTGTAGAGGTGACTGAAGTGTAGGTGCTGTAAGATGCTTTTGTTAATTCCTTTTTAAATTCCTTTAATTCCATTTTTAATTCCTGTGAGGAATCAACAAGGACACCTGGGAACAGATATAAGCAAAGAAAAGGGAAAGAGGCCAGTTCAAACTGGTCAGAAGTCACCTGTGTTTCAGTACATAAAGTGCCCTTCATATTCTTCTGCTTTAACCCTTTTTAGCTTGTCCCTGCACTGCAGCTGCATTTTTGTAAATAGATCCTGCCATAGATGTTGTTTGCAAGAGGGTTTCTGGCAAAATGCACTATCAAGAATCAAAATAATTAGGGTAAAAGAAAATAAAAAGCCTTTGTTTTACAGAATAGTTTCACGGATAGATCTCAAAGTGGTTTGAGGGGGCGAAGTCTTCTGATATATATGTTGGGGGAAACTAAGGCATGAGATGATCATTCATGTAGTAAAAATTAAACTACACCTTAGTGCTAAAGAGGATAAGTTAAATGCTGATTTTCTCGTGAAGAGCAGCACATTTATCTCATTTACTCTGCACAGCAGCAGTGACTGGGGGCATGGATGAGGCTTGAAGTATGCTAGACAAGGGTCAAATGCAAGATAAAAGCTGGTCTGTGCTCCTACAACCTTTCCATCTTGCTATTCATCTTACAGGAATACCCTGAATTGATTTTCAAGTTAAACCTGGAAAGGATTAAAACGCACAAAAGAAAGAATTTCATTCAACTGAATTTCATTCACACAAGATGGGTACCAGATCTCAGTCATTTAAATGAGAGGAATTTCTCCCCCATTATACTTGCACATCAGCGCTCACTCCCATGGATTTGAAATGCAATGCAGAATAAATTAAAGTTGACAAACACGTACAAGTGTTTCTGTTAAGGTCAACCAGAGAGCAAATACTTTTATAAACCTTCCAGCTACAATGGCTTTCAGCAGGGAAATGCCCAATATACAGCTACAATTAAGGGGAAAAAAATGCTAAAAAAAAGACTTGTAAGAAGTTGTGTTTCTGCTGAGGAGGACAGAGATACTGCAGGATCTCTTTCTGCCTTCAGATGGACAAATCTTCTCCCCAGCTCATCAGAGATGAGATGTTATGACCTTACCTTTTATCCCAGAAAAAAATCCACTTTTTTGCTACTCCTAGAAAGCCACTGCCTTTGACTTTGCTCACTGTTGCCTTCAGAGTATTGCAATTTTGGTGTCCCTGCTTTCTTTCTCAATGTTCAGCTTTGTTGCTCCTGTTTTTCCTGTTGCATTAATTGCATCTTCATAGATCAGCTTTTGGATGTTTTCTACCCATGGTTTCCATCTCCTGGCCCTGGTCCTGAATCTTGGAACAACCTGGCTCGCTGAATCTTTGCTCCATCTCCTCCAATGCTTCTGCAAAACTCACATTTCCAAAGTCCTTCCATGACTTTCCTCACTAGACTCCCTGTTCCTCAGCCCTGCCAGGGTAGCAGCACTCTGTTATCTGCTGCTTTTTTTTTTTATCTTCATTTTTGAAGTGCGAGCTGCCAGACAAAAAATATAAAGCCTTCTTTATTTGGAAAAATATTTCATGCATTACAAATTCAGAAGAATTATCTGCAGAGGGATCTGGAGAGGCTGGATTGATGGGCTGAGGTCACTTGTATGAGGTTTAATAAGGCCAAGTGCCAGGTCCTGCACTTGGGTCACAACAACCCCAGGCAATGCTACTGGCATGGGGAGGAGTGGCTGGAAAACTGCCTGGTAGAAAATGATCTATGGGTGCTGGTGAACAGCTGGCTAAACGTGAGCCAGCAGTGTGCCCAGGTGTCCAAGAAGACCAATGGCATCCTGACCTGTATCAACAGCAGTGTGTCCAACAGGAGTAAAGAAGTGATTGTGCCCCTGTACTCGGCACTGGTGAGGTCACAGCTTGAGCGTTGGGTTCAGTTTTGGGCATTACAGGATAAAAAAAGATGTTGAGGTATTGGAGTGAATTCAGAGAAGGGCAACGAAGCTGGTGAAGGGTCTGAAGAAAATGTCTGGTGAGAAACATCCGAGGGAAATGGGATTGTTTAGTGTGGAGAAGAGGAGGCTGAGGGGAAACCTTCTTGTTCTCTACAGCTACCTGAAGGGAGGGTGTAGCAAGATGGGTGTTGGTCTCTTCTCCCAAGTAACTAGCAATAGGACAAGATGTAATGGGCTTAAGTTGCACCAGGGGAGGTTTAGTTTGGATATTAGGAAAAATTTCTCCACTGAAAGAGTGGTGAGGCATTGGCACAGACTTCCAAGGGGGGGGTGGAATCACCATCAATGGAGGTGTTCAAAAAACATCCAGATGTGGCACTTCAGGACATGGTTTAGTGGTCTTGATAATGTTTAGTGGACAGTTGGACTTGATCATCTTGAAGGTCATTTCCAACCTTAATGATTCCATGATTCTATGAAATAATTTCTGACTCTTGAGAGCTCTAACAAAAAGCTCAGTGTCCATACCAATACCACAAGTCAAATAAGATGAATCCCAAATCCACATTTGAAATCAAAGGAGTCCCACCAGACATTTTTCACTGTTACCCAAGACAGGGACACATGCTTGTCAGTCAGTTCAATTATTTTCAGAGACAATATTCTCTACTGCCCTTCCAAGTCAACAAAAGGCAAGGCTGAGAAAGTACTAGCCAAAGAAAAAGATCTGAGTTTCTGCTTAAAAAGCCAATTTTCTGTCTCAGTAATGTGTTTTTCCCTTTAGATGAGAATACTGAAGAGGTGGGTGTTACTCAAGTCAGAGATTTAAGCAAAAATGTAGCCAAACCTATTCAAACCCCAAATGTCACACACCAAAACAAGGCTTTCACATATGATATTCTCAGCCCCAGACTCTTTGTGCTGCTACTGTGCCATTCACAGTGGTTGTCTTTAAAGACTTTGAGCTTTACCACAGAACCAAGAAAGTTATAAACACCCAGAAACATAAGTTTAAGAAAAACAAATGTTCCCTATTCTCCACTTCATACATTTTCCATGCAGTGCACTGTGCTCGGGCTGGTTTAGCTCCCTCTCCCTGCCTTAGGAAACACTCTCCCTCTTTCCTAATGCTCCCTCTTCCAATTCCACATTGTCAGTCCAAGTGTCCAGCCCAGACTCCCTGCCACGGCAGGCGTGAGACTCATATCACATCTCTTCTCCATCAAGCTGGACATGTGGGCCCCCTTCATAGCCAGGGGAGAGAAGGAAGCACTTTTAGGGCACAGTTCATCTATGAGGTTGCAGATAAGGGTGCAATGAGTCATGTCCTGTCAGTGTCATTCTAGCAACTACACAGAGACTTGGAAGGTCTGGTTTTTTTTGACTGGGTGACGCTCAGTCCTTGAAACAGGAGAGAGTTGATGAAGGGAGATAGTTGTGCTTTTGAAGAGATTTTTTAGTCGAGAAACATCTGGGTCAGTAGAAGACACAACAACATCTGCAGGCTGATTTACTGGGAACTAACAGCAAAGTGATCTTTAAAATGGTATTAGCTAACCCACACTAATTATAAACATGAGCATGTAAGAGTGTTCTTCCACCACTGTAGCCCATAAAACGGGATAAACACCTTTAAGGATTCCTCTAGAGAACTGGTTAGGTGTCTGCTGTCCTCTAGAGAGGTCTGGCCAGCTCCACTTCTCGTGGAAGTTGATAAGACAACAGGTTCCTGAGGTTAAATTATGCTTAGCATGAGAAAGCCCAGTCCACTGTCAAACCAACTCTAGCCTTGCTGTCTGTGGAAATTGTTTTTGCATTAGATTGCCCTGCCTAGGTCAGTGGGAAACAACTTGTCAGCATAATAAAGCCAAGGGACTGGAGGTGTGCATCTCTCCCAAACCTAATTCTCTATGGTCCTACAAAGAGTTAATGGACAGCTCCTGCTGGTTCATATTCCAGTTTATTTTACACTGTCTTTCCAACAGAGACATCTTCCAGTACAGAAAACACAGCAGGTATGGAACTGCCTAGTGCTTAGAAGAGGACATATCTCTTCTCCACTGCCAGCAATATTAAAAGCCATCTCCTACCCCATAAGGCTGATCTCACCTCCAGTGGTGTTTGCATTAAATCCTGCACCTGGTGATTTCATCTGCGTTGTATTTCTGTCACTTACATTGCAGACTCATTACAACTCAGATGACTTTGTAAAATAATCCCTGGACAATTGACAGCATAGCTAACTAAAATCTCACAGGCAAATTACCAAAAACTTCAGGTCTCCACCCCAGCCCCACAGCAGGAATCTATTTCCAGCTTACAAACCCACACAGAGAATAAATGACATTAATCGGAGGGGAGAGCAGCAGGCAGAGCTGTAGCTACCTTGTTAACCAACCCTTTGGGAATAAGTTTTGAATTCAGAAAAATTTCATTACCATTTCAGTCCAGTTGCTGGTATCAGTTCCTTCTCTTCACCCATTACCAATTTCATCTTCAAGAGATGTGCTCTATTTAGAGAGCACGTGGTTTCAGGTAGCATATGAACCCCCAGGGCTGAATTAGCTTTTCAGGCACATCTGGGGAAATGTCTTCATTCTGTCATGGCTTGATTTCTTGGTATCTCTGGGGAAAGGCTCTCTTCATGTCTGAACTGGGCAGGTGTGTGAAGTGCCTGGCTTCTTCCACTGCTTCTACCCAGATCTTCAGAATGACCCATTTCCTACCGATCCCGTCTTGCTGCCTTTGTATGTAGGGGAAAATGATCCTATTTTTGCACCTTGACTTTTCAACTTGACATCAGAATAATGTCAACACAGGTGACACACAGCCACGTGACAAAGGAAATTCTGACTTTAGGTTATCATGGCATGACTCACTGTCTGTGTTTACCTAAGACTAAAAATACCTGTTAGAAATTTTCCCTGTTCACTTCTTCTGGATAAGAGGTGTTGCTCTGATGCCTTGCCTAACACTGCTCTAACAACTCAGACGTGGAAGGGAAATAGGCAGGAGAGGTTCATAAATCCCAATCCTGCCAGCATGTTTACTCTGAGCAGTTTTGTGTTGGGTCAACAACATATTCAAATGACAAACCTCAGAGAAGAAACCCAAGCACTGAAAGAACTGATGATGATTTAACTGGTGGGTTTCTTTCTCCTGAGCCTAAATAATGATGCTGGATACCAAGGGTAATCAAAGAGAGTTAAACTTTATTCAGCACATGGCAATGAACTTGAAAAAAACAGGGCACATGGAGTATTCTGTCTGGCACCAGCCTCCAGTAACTCCTGTGTGATATCTGACAGCTTAGGTGGTGGCTCCAGCTCCCCTAAGGCACCTCAAGTGACATCAAAAACAGTTTCTTAAGCAGGAATAGTGGGAATCCCACCTACCTTGTGACTCAAATGCTGAAGACTGGCTTGCAAGTCTCAGAAAACATTTTGGGAGCACACCAGAAGATGCAATAACTACTTTATCTGTATGTTTCACAGATGTCTATCATCTGAATTCACTAGTTGCCTTCTAATTCCAAGGGCTTGTCACCATCCACTGTATGACAATACTTGAAACCAGTTCTATAATTTCCAGAAATGCTGTGGGCACCAAAAATCTGCTAATATGGGGAGAAAAGCAGATTCCCAGCTGCTTTAGGAGAGCTACATGGTCTAGCAATTCTGCAACTGACCGCAGTGCTAAACCCCATGAACACCATTGCACCATCCTCTCGGTTTGGCTCATTTCAGTACATCACGTTAGCACCTCTAAGTACAAAGAAATGGAGTCACAGGGCTCTTTTGGGGTGTAGGAGATGGGAATTGGAGGTGATGAAGCTTGTGAATGAAGGAAAGGGAAGACAGAGGACATCAGGACTGAAAGAGAAGGAAATAGGGACATGAAGCACCTTGAAATGGGGATAGAGAATTGGAAGATGCAGGGAGGGAAAATGCAGAGGCAAAGAAAACCTCAAGAGATCTGAAGGTGATATGAGGGCAGTCTTTTACACCAACACCAGCGGGAGTGTATCCCTGGAGCAGCTGTGGAAGGATGAAGAATCCAGCAAGAAGCTATAAGGCAGGTCACACCTAAGAATGCCACCCTTTTGTAAGATCTGTATTTTCATATCATACCAGCTCAGACAAACTGACAGACTAATTCCCAGCCAGGTGCAAAAAAAAAAAAAAAAGATAAAGTTAATCTCACCTAATAATGTAAAAAGTTAGAAATCTAGTCAAGAGTAAATATACATTGCCGTTCCCAAGTTCCCTGGCTTCTTCCCATCCTATTCTCATCACCCACACATCAGGGATGTTGGTGTTTTAGGGGCAGACCATGGAGTTTCCTGGGGCACAAAGAAAGACTGAATAAAATTGTAGGGATGATTCACTCCAGATGTCATTCTGTGTAGGCAATGTGGTCCAGACCTTACAGGGTCTGATTCCTTTCTTCACAGTCCTCCCACACTATCCCAAGAGGTGCCATGGAACATCCCTGCACACCTACATGCCACCACCTATGGCCTCTGCAGCTTTGGGGGACACTTGTTGTTCCCTGATGGGAGTCCAAATACAGTGGTTAGCTTGAACCTATGAGGTTGTTAAATGTCAAAGCTCTGAGAGCACTTCTGGGCTAAATTATACCTGCTGTTCTCAAGTAGACTTTGTTGGGTGTGTGGTCATTGTCAGGAGTTACGATCACATCTACTGCCACAATGCCTGGGTAAAACACTGAAGAATAATAATGGCAACAGGTATCTTGAAATGTCCATATTTGTGCTTTGCTCCTCTTGGTGTGAGGACTGGTACAACAATAAACCCAAAAGCTGATGATGATGTCAAACACGTTGGTGAGGAGGTCTAGCACGGGGAAAGAAGTCAGTGTTTTGAAAAGTTATGTTGGTTGATGAGGAAAAGGTTCTTGAAAATGGGAGAAAAATATTTGACATGACAGTGAATCAGTTAGGAAGGAAACAAGCAGAAGGTCACAATGAGACCTAGAAATTCAATTTTCCAAATGCTTTCTGGATGATCAGAGGTAGAAATATTGTTGTAAAGGCCAAAGAAGTAGCTACTGCTGTGATTTAGGTGTGAGAAGACAGGAATTTGAGTGGATGAAATGAAAAGGCTGGATTCTAGGAGTGTTGTGTGAGATCCAGCTGCAATGTGGATGAGCTGATCCAAGAGCACCAGCCTGATGCCCACTATCACCCCTGTGCTGCACAGTGTTCAGGTTCAGAAGAACCGTAACTTCATTTGATCATCGACTAAAACAATGGTTGCCCTTTTGATGAGTAGGCTAAATGCTGTGGGTTTTCTTGAGAACACACTAAAGAGTTGGAGGTTTGCGTCCCTCGTGCTAAGATTCAGATCTGCAGTCTGCTTCAAAGAGGCTTTTGAAGTCTTGAGGGAAACATGCTTTTAGCTTTCAGGGAAAGTGAGAGTACATGATCTCAACTTGCTGCTAATCTGATAACTCTTTAATTTTAATCACCCTGACAGTCTGTGGTAAACCATGTGGTTAACTATTTCGGGTACAGACATGTCTCTTCAAGCCACAGTCTGATGTAGTTTACAAGACAAATCCTTTGATAACACAAAGATACAAGGGGATTGAAATATCCCTGACACAGATTTGCTGTTAAGCCACTCCCAATACTTTTCACTGTTGCCTTCTTCAAGCTTTGTGACTTTTACTAAGCTGCAAGATAATGAAAAGTAATAAGGGCAGAAAATACCAAAGCAGGAGAATGATGGCTGGCCCTGAAGGGCACTGCAGGACTGGGTCTGAGAGCTGCTGATTGGGCTGCTGTAGGCAAGGCATGGCTTTATTTCATGGAGAAGGCACTTTGGGATTTGCCTTTGGGAGTCACAGGTAGACTCCAAATGCTTAACAACTATCAGTGATTCGAGGCCCCTTCCAGTCATTCCTGCAAGTTGCTAAGGCTGCATTAATTATGGCTGCAGGAAATGGGAAGACGTGAGGACAAAGAAATTTGACTCATAATAGCTGTTACTGTTCTGCATAAGCATAAAGGGCCACAGATCATGCACCCAGTGATCCCAGATGCCAGCCCTGATGCAGCCAACATGTTTTACCTTTGAATTTCTCAGCCTTTAGGCCTTAAATAATCATTAAGTAGCACCTTTATCAACCTCTGGGTCTCCAGCTTAGCTTCAGCAGGCTTTTCAAGTGCACTGAAATGATCTGGCTTAATTCATTCCAACTGATTGAGAAGTATATTTAGATGTGATTTGCTGATGACACAGCACTTCACGTCCTTGTTTTGAGACAAGTTATATTTAGGTTTGCAAACTTATTTCACAGTAAGCTGCTCTTTGGTGTGCTCAGACAGAACCGAGACTCTAGTCCCCTTTCCAATGTTTGCTTATAGATGATTGCAACTTTTAATGGCTTAGTTTTGCTTGTTATGCCTCGCTGCATAGTTTGAGGGCTGCACGCTCTGGCACAGGCAGCAGCTCTACACCATAACTGTGTACAGCTTCATCAAGAAAATGCTGGTAGCACTTCATGTTGCCCATCTGCTGGGTGCAGAAAGAAAGGGCTCAGGCAGGGGAGCAGGAGCTGGCAGATAAGGCCTGGTGCCTCCTACCACCCCTCCAAGCTGCTGCTGAACATCCCAGCTCCAGCATCCTTTCTCCTCTAGAAGAAATATGAGGGAGTGGAATCAACGCTTCCTAGCAAAAAAAAGTGTAGATAAATACAGGTTCCGTGTCATTTGGTATAGACACTTCCAAAGGATTTTTCTTCATCCTGAAAAAATCTGTACTTGTAAAATCAATGGCAACAATGAATTCCAGCGTGAGGGGTTTGGATCACAGAATCACAGAATGATGGGAATTGGCAGGGACCTCCAGCGGTCATCTGGTGCCACCCCCCTGCTCCAGCAGGGTCACCCAGAGCAGGGGGCCCTGGATCACGTTGTCCAGGTGGGTTGGGAATCTCTCCAGAGGAGACTCCACAGCCTCTCTGGGCAGCCTGGGCCAGGCTCTGTCACACTCACAGGAGAGAAGTTTTCCTCATGTTAAGATGGATCCTCCTGCATTCCTGTTCGTGCCTACTGCTCCTTGTCTTGTCACTGGGCACCACTGAAAAGAGTCTGGTCCCATCCTCTTGACATCTTCCCTTTAGATATTTACAAATATTTATGAGATTTTAGCATGGTCGGGCTGGTTTAAAATTAAAATAAAAAATGTTCACTTAAAATAACTAATAGTTTCACCAGACACTCAGAGTGTCTACTTGGCTTAGAGAGAATCAAAGAAACAAAGCTTTGCTACCCTCGTGTTCCCTTCATGACATCATTTCATTCCTCTGCTGTGATTTTAACCCTGTGGCTGGAAGCAGAATTGGGCTTACTTCACTGAGCTCGGGGCATGATCTGGTAGTGATAGGACAGAAAGATGTGGCAAGTCCTCTGTGGATAAGACAGATGCACAGGCTGTCCTGATTCTGAGGCTTTCTGTTTGCAGAAGAATGCCCACCTCTTCCAAGAACTGAATTTGCTGATGTTACTGCTCAGTTGTATCCACTGGGGACCAAGCTGTATTATGAATGTGACAGTGGCTATGCGAGAAGAAGTGGCCAGTACGCGGGAATTCGGTGTCAGATGATAGAGCAGATTGCTTCTTGGGTCTACAAGAGCTTTGAATGCATTGGTAAGTGATTATTGGCCTTTTTCTACACTTGCAGAGGTGCGTCGATCACAAGAGGTGTTTTTCCAATAAGTTAGTCAGTATGAGACACATCTGGGCATTGCTCTAACAAAAAATCTTTGCAAATTAGAGCTTGCAACAATTCTATCCTGCCTCTAAAAGTTTGGGCTCTGGCTTTGCTCTGCTATTCGTCCTGCTGTAATGCAGCAAATATATCACAGAATCACAGAACATTAGGGTTTGGAAGGGACCTCAAAAGATCATCGAGTCCAACCCCCCTGCCAGAGCAGGATCACCTAGATCAGGTCACACAGGAACACATCTCAGGACTACAGATTGACTCAAGGGGTGAGGAGAAGACCAGAGGCAACAGCCTGCTCAGGAATCACACCAGTCAGCAGCGGGTGGGAGCACTGCAAGTCCATGAGGAAGAGAACTGGATAGAAATCAAAGCCATCCAAAGGAACAAGTTGCTCTGGAGACCCGAGACTCAAATACTAGGCTCAGAGAGCAGCCCTTGACTGGGACGTAGACCTCAGTAAGCACTAAACTTGAGAATTATTTTAAAAGCAAGGAAAAGACCCACTGAACATTCCCCTCTGCGTGTCAGAAATGAGGAAGTCAAAACACCAGCCATCCCAGAACTCCAGCTGGTGCTATCACTCTTCAGCAGTTTTGTCACACCCGTGGCTTTCACGCCTCCAGCCTGTATCTTAAATTCAAGCAAAGAGAAAATACGTTTTGAGTTTCACCTAATTAAAACATTGCTATTGCTGTACTCAACACAATCCTGTGTTTCCTGATTTGTTTTTTAACCCGGTGATAATTTAATACTAAGCATGAAGAACTTTTCTCATTTGAAAGAATAAAAATTAGATAAAAGGTTTACTTGATGGCTGAATTAAAATTCAGCTTAAGAACATCTCAGTCGGAGAGCAAACGTGACACTCATAATCACAAGGTCCTCAGTGCCCAGTACCATGCCATGCTGTACTTGGGGTTATCATACTCACCATCAAGCCAGTGCCTCTCCTATTCCTAGAGCTAGTTGTTAACACGGAGCTCACATATAGCCTGTTTTTCCAGAGCAAACTGCACAGTTAAATAGTGGAAGTTAAAACTTCAGGGAGAGCAACTGGCACCAGTGGAGTCAGCCAGAAAAATCCTCTGCAGAACCAAAACTAAAACCCAGTCCTTCGATCCCAGTCCATGGAAAACCCAATGAGAAACAGTTCTTCCCAACCCTCCCACTGATGCCATCCCATCTCAGGAAGTTCAAACCACAACAGGAGGGGCAAAGAGGTGCAACCATCAGACCTTGCTCACAGCATCTCTCAGCATGAGAAAAAGAACCCTGGATGTCATCAGAAGATTGCTTAACGAGTAAATATCCTCAGAGAAAACAACCCTGCAACCAGGATGACAAAGCTGCCACAGCACCTTGGAAAGTAACAGTCCTCAGCAATGGCTTTTCAGCCACGAGTTCATTTGTCAGGGCTGAGAAACATCAATCCACTGGCTGGAAGGGCATGAAACAGCTCTGCACAGAATCCCTGGCAGAATTGGCAAGAAGGATTTTAAACACTCAAGGAGGAATCGCTTTCATGACCTCCAGGAGCTTCACCAGGTAACACACACTCCATCATCTTGTATAAGAGGGGCTAAGAGTATGAGCACCTTGCAAAAGTAAGGAAAGACCCAAAGTGAGTTGGTGTGTTCACCCTCACACCACAGACCAGCAGCAATTCAACATTTCGGAAGTACAGCCACAAACTTTATCACAGACCTGGAACTCAACAACTACCCACTTCCATCTCTCTCCCTCTTGTCCTCCCCAGCATCACAGGTATTTTCAAATGGCAATTTTGGAAGCTGCCAGAACAATACTGTTCCCAAGAATATCATGGAGGATTCCCAGCATTTTCACAGTGCCAAACCACGCCTGCTGTGTTCATTGCAGCCCTATGGAGAGACAAGTATCAGCAACGCTTCAAAATGGACAAAACCAGCAGAAGACCCAAGAGTCCCAGTCTCCAAACTCCAAGTTTGGGACCCAACTCCAGTACCATTCAGAAGAGAAAGTTGTCATCCCCCCAAACACACCAGCTCTGAAAGGAGAAACAGTTACAAGCAGTTGCCAGCCACCTTAGATAGAGCTTTTTATTAAGGGCGGAGGAGAATCCTGTGCCAGAGGAGCCACCCAGTTGCCTAATCAGAACATTTTCTCCCTAATGTCAGTTTTTCAGAAGAAAGGCTGTAAAATAGTACAAACATAAATAAAAGTGAAGTCTATCCAAGCGAGGATAGCAGATATATACATACCCTCCCACATATAACCATCAACCGTGTGACTAAATGAGGCAGAAACGCTCATTATCAGTCCATGTGGGAGAAGAGAGCAAACAATAACTAACTGCAGCACTGCCCCTGTGATTTGCTGCCAGCTTTATTTCTTTCTTATCTACAACGATTACACAAAATGCCATTCAGTATAAACGGTCCAGGTCTCTTTCTGAAATAGTAAACGTGCTCCCGGCAGTAACCGAGAGCTGCTGGTGAGTCCCAGATGTGCTCACCTACCTTATTTAGATGCTAAAAAGGAGTGTGGGCTGCTGGGTTATACAACCTGCCTTCAGCCTCCCCAGTACAGGACAAGACTTACAGCCTGACTATTTAAAATGGCAAGCAAGGGATCAACCCCCACCAATTCAGCCACTGATTTCTTCCCAAAAGCAAATATCTGGCAAGGGCATCATAGGTCGGAAGAGCACCTCTGCCCAGTCCCCACTGAGCTGAACTGGGTGAAGGGGAACAGATCAAGGTGTCTTCAGTTGATGCAGCTGTGGAAGAGAAAAGCCAGAACTAAAGGAGCCTTTGCAATGATGGAGAAATTCTGTTTGCAATGTTGGAGAGATGAAGGCGTGACCTCAATTCAGGGTTGTTCTTCAAAGACAAGCACACTGTTAATATGGAAGATGCTTGTTTCTGAGGCACAAAGAAATGCTTTTCTCAGTCCCAAGTGTTTTAGGAGGCTGACTGGAGGTGGCTTTGCAAGCAAGTGAGAAAACACAGCACACAGAGACAGTCCCATGAGGAAAGACACTGAAATCAGCAGTCACCCATTGCCACCATCAGAGGAGCAAGACACTGAAAGTCAGCCCACGTGGCAAGACATAAAACACCAAGTCAGTTTTCACACAGCCACTTTGTCAGAAGATCTCAAAGCAGCTAGCAGGCTGCAGCTGATCAACCAGTCCAAACTCCCTCATGGCATTTCCAGCTCACAGGGGAGAGGTGGGAAGTTTAACTGGCTTGCCTGAAGCACAGGGCAGGACAGAAATGTCTCCTTAGGTCTGACCCAGGACAGGATCTGAGCTACATCAGACCTCCCTGCACACTGTAACAGAGGCAGTGGGGAGTTCAAATGTTTCCCAAAGACATCAGGGTATCCCCACCTTAAGCCTATCATTTTAATATCATGGACACAGTTTTATCAACATGAAGCACATCACCAGCAGGGCAAGAGCTTCTTTTCCCCTTTACATAGATATATAAAAAACATTACCTGGAAAATTACACATTTGTGCAGCTCCAATGTATTTTTAGAACTAAAAGCATCAGGAGCTTTAGTGCTATCATCATTTCACTGCTCTTGGAAGTCCAAGAGACAAAAATATACAGGTGGTATCACACTACAGTGGTATTTCAGAGCTTGATGTCTCCCTTCCGGCTACAGCAGCGGAGCTGCAGCACAACCTGACCTGCCAGCACATCTGATTCAGTGCCAGCACACGTTATAAAGCAGCAGCTCTCTCTATGTGATTCTCAGCATTCAGACTATTCTACAACCATAGGGATATGGCAAAAACAAAAATAATAATTGCACCTCTAGAAACTGTCACCTACCAGCCCTCCGAGACTGCAATCGGATGAATCACAAACTGCACGTGTGACAAATGCTACCAGGAAAGCTGAGGTAAAAGAATACAGGTGAAGAACATGGGGAATTCTAAATAAGCTTTCTTTGAATTGTAAGAAATAGTCGAGCTAGGAAATAAATCCCTCAGATATCTGCAATTTGTTACATGTTTAAAGAAATACAAAACACCCCCGACCCCCCCCCCCCACCCCCCCCCCCCACACCAGCACCACACCAAACCACACAAACAAACACACCCGACCCGCCAGGACC
>JANHFX010023015.1:66955-90029 GCA_027560015.1 Chloroceryle amazona | reverse complement strand
AACCCCCCTGCCAGAGCAGGATCACCTAGATCAGGTCACACAGGAACGTGTCCAGGTGGGTTTTGAATGTCTCCAGAAAAGGAGTCTCCACAGCCTCCCTGTCACCCTCACTGTGAAAAAGTTTCTCCTTGTGTTTACGTCTTCTCCCACAGATGAGAAAATCTTGTTGTCAACTGCTCCCACGATGGATTTAAATGTTACAGAGAAGCCAGAAAGAAAACCACAGAACCCTGCACCCCAGAGGCAAGAAAACCTTTCAGAGTTTGACCAGAAAGGTAGGCAAGAGCCTGTTGATTGCTGTAACCCTTTTCCCACTGATTTCCAAGGAAGCAGGGCAAGAATGATGAGCAATTTTTAATTATTTTGATGGAGAGAAAGAAGCCATTGTTGTAATATCTTGGCTGAATGAGTGAGATGGTGTAAGCGAATGAGTATTTTATATCCTGACAAAGAATTAGGAAGGCTTGATGTATCTTGCTTGGCCATATTTTATGAGAATACAAATCATGTTGCCTCAAGAACAAAAGCAGTAGGTAAAGTCTACCTGCTTTAGTCATGTGCTGCTTTGTGAACCCACAGGTTTTTGTGGTCCTCCCAAGACTATTCCACATGCCTCTTTAAGCCTGAACAAAAAGTATTATGTGGGGCAAGTGTTACATTTCAAATGCCAGAGTGGTTATGATAAGCGACCCCCCACCTCTGGCACCAGCACATGCAAGAAGGATAATGGCAAAATCATCTGGACCTCCCTTGACATGCAGTGCACCAATGACAGCAGCAAGTGGCTGCCACAGACTACTGAGCAAGGTAAGATGGTTGCTTTGGCATCACGTGGGTATTGTGTCCTATTCATGCAGGTCCAAACCACCCAACTCAGTACAGCAGTCTTAGGGAACAACCTGCTTGAGTTTTGGGATGGAGAGATCAGTGACCTCCAGTCTCTGACACTGATGGAGATGTCATCTCTGACTGATGGAAATGACATCTCTGGGGAGCTCAGCATCTCTCCCCAGTGACTACAGTAGAGCCAGGGCGACTATCTCAGATGCCACAGCTACATAATGGTTGGTGAGGTGAATGCCAGCCCTTGTGACCCATACCAGGCCATGTGGTAAAGCAGGCTGCTATGGTCAAGCCCCTTTTGCCTGCAGAGCACCCTGTCAGACGATGCTTGGCCATTATTGTCTCTTGCTGCTTTGACTGTAGAAATGAATCACTTTACTCATTGTCACTTGACAGCCTCTTGCAGTTGTCAAGAAGATGGGGCCAAACTGTTTTCACTGGTGCTCAGTGACAGCAGAAGGGGCAGCAGGATCAAACTGGAACCCAGGAGGTTATATATGAGCAGGAGGAAAACCTTTTTTCCTTTGAGGGTGATAGAGCCCTCAGCCAGGCTGCCCAGAGAGGTTGTGAAGTCTCCTTCTCTGAAAAGATTCCAAACTTACCTGAGCATGATCCTGGCCCCCCTGCTCTGGGTGACCCTGCTGGAGCAGGGCTGGTGGATGACATATCTCCAGACACCCCTTCCAACCCCTACCAGTCTGTGATTCTGGGACACATTATTTCAGCATTAACCCAGGACCTTCACCCCTTCTTCATAGATCTGTATCCCTTTGGTGCCTGGCTGAGAGTGTTCCAGGTCCAGCAGTCGCTATTTGTTGTTTGGTCTTTCCTTCTCCTTCATGATAGTATTTTTTTTTTCATTCATAATTTCACTATTAGGATGAAGGAACTTCTTGCTACGATGGAAATAACCCATCAACATATAAATCCTAGTAAATGATACAGTCTACTAGTCAGAGGTTACAAATATTTGAAATTTTAAAATTCGGATTATGCAAAACATGAGACTGGATGATGAAAGAGGTCATCTTGGCCCTTAATTCAACAGAACAATCATTCCAGTTTCCTCAAAAATGCACTCAAATCTGAGCATGGTCAGGACTTTGTAATTAGTGCACCAAATATTTGCTTCCCAAAAGTGTTGCCTTTCTCTATGTTAAGATGTGTTGTCTTTAATGGAGCTGGATAAGGAATATCCTCCCTCCCCTTTCTCACAGAATCGTCACAGAATCATAGAATGGTAGGGGTTGGAAGGGACCTCTGGAGATCATTGAGTCCAACCCCTCTGCCAGAGCAGGACCATAGAATCTAAGGTAGGTTACACAAGACTGCATCCAGATGGGTCTTGAAGGTCTCCAGAGAAGGAGACTCCACAGCCTCTCTGGGGAGCTTGTTCCAGTGCTCTGTGACCCTTACAGTAAAGCAGTTCTTCCTCATGGTGAGGTGGACCATCCTGTGCTCTAGCTTGCATCCATTTCCCCTTGTCCTAACTTCTCAATTCTCTCCTCACAGCATTCAGCACAAAGAGATTTGTCAGGAGACCACTCTTACAGGACCTCTTCTTAAAAACCTGTCCATATCTCTGGGGAGACCTTATAGTGGCCTTCCAGTACTCAAAGAGGGCCTACAGGAAAGGTGGGGAGGGACTCTTCTTCAGGGAGTGTAGGTATAGGACAAGGGCTAATGGCTTTAAACAGAAAGAGGGCAGGTTTACATTAGATATCAGGAAAAAAATTCTTCACTGTGAGGGTGGTGAGACACTGGAACAGGTTGCCCAGAGAAGTTGTGGATACCCCATCCTTGGAAATGTTCAAAGCCAGGTTGGATGGGGCTTTGAGCAAACTGGTCTAGTGGGAGGTGTCCCTGCCCTTGGCAGGGGAGGTGGAATGAGATGTTCTTTAAAGGTCCCTTCCAACACATGCCATGCTATGATCTCATACTGGCTCAAGTTCAGAGCTTCCTTTTCAGGGTAAGGGAAAACTTCAGTGTATTTATGCACCAGCAAAGTTTTGGCTTACATTTCTGAGGAAAAAGATGTCCTGTTTGAAGCCATGTTTCCAAAACCTAGCTTGGTACCTTGAAAGTCATCCTTCCCAAACTCATATGAAAGAAAGATCTTAGCTGGATCCCATTTCCTGGATGATACAGTACGCTTCATGCCCACCACTAACAGCTGTCAGATCAGCACATGTGTTGATATCCAAGCTGGAAACATCTACTGATGGCCAAGAAAACAAACATGGCAGTTATTAAGTACTCTGTGCAGAGGGAGAGCTGTCAGAGTCTACCCTTGTCACAGCTTCAGTGCTGGAACCAGCTGGCTCTTTGCCTGGCTCTATCCTCATCACTGCTTTGATGCTTTTTGCCAGAACAGTAAATCAATACAAACATCAAGAATTTCTCTCTCTTCATAGACTCAACTCATCCATCCTTCTCCTCATCTGTGATACTGGTGGTGACAGGTATGCCATTTTGTTAATTGGGCTCCAACTTCATTCCCCAGAGCAGTTACTTTGACTTTCAATTGGCTGTCCTACCAAAGAGATCCATCTGTGTGGTATAAGAGCTAATAAAAATACTGCAAGACACATTTATGTCCACGTATCAGGTGAGAAGCCAGGAAAGAAAGTGGAAACAGAGACTGTTCAAGCACTCTAAGCTTTTTGTAAGGAAGTTTTCAAGGGCTCATAAGCGATATAAAAGAAAATAGATCAAACAGAAGTCTAGTTTTTAAGTGAAGCAATTTTCAGATTCTTTCTCTGAGATTTTCTGTGAATTCAAAGAATAACTTCAACCGGGAAAAAAAAAAACAGGAAAGAATGTAAATATTTAAATTATGTTTTTCTGTCACATTTTCAAAGAAGTGAAAAAAAGATGGGCAAATAAAATATTTCCTCACAGCTAAACTGATGCATTTAGATCAGTCTCAAGAGATTTTCTTCTCCCCTTTCCCCATCTTTCACTCAGCCATTAGCTGCTAAAATAGAAATTGTCTCTTACTGTGGATATGTTCAAGACTTTGTACATGGGCTTTTGATTCCAGCTGGAGTCTGACTGTGGCACATTATAATAAAGAGGAATAATGGGGTGAGATAAAGGAAGGGAAGGAGGAATATTGCAAACTATGCCAGAGACCTCAGCATCAGTAGTCCCTGTTTATTTGGCTATGGTCAATCTCTAGTCGCCCAGGTCCCCTCTGGCTGGGTCCTGTTTGCCCCAGGGTGCCAAGCAATGGTGCAACATGGAAGAACTTTTGCCCCTGGGCATAGGAACAATATGAGACTCTATCCCAGGCCTTGCCTGTTCCTCCCAGTTGGAGTAACTGCAGTAATTAAGGTAACACCAGGTGCTAACCATGCCGATTTTCTGTTTAAACAGCTATCTTTTTTGTTCTGCTTATCATTCCTGCTGTCTTTGTGTGACTCACCAAACAGAAAATAGGGTAAGTGGGGCTGAACCAGAGAAATGTGAAATCTAAAGAAAGAAAAAAATCCCTAGCAGTGGAAATGTTATGAACCAGATCAGCCATCTCCCTATTGCACTGCTTAGATTTCTGAATACTTTCTTTGGTGTTAAATGACCCTGTGTTTTGGATTATCTGAATCAGCTACTGAATACTGTCACAAGAAAAGAAGGAATCGGAGCTTTCGAAATCAAAAAGCACTCTCTGTCCCAGCCATTGTGAAGCTGAGAATGGCAAATCAAATTATGGGTGTAAAATTAATCCCGTGGGGAATTTAAGGTTAATTATGCAAATGTGTTGGTTTTAGAGAGATGATGCAATCAGTCTTTTTCTGTCTGGCTAACCTGTGGGAAGTCTGGTGGAGCATCTGCCACCACCATGTAATTCTTCTTCCATCATCCCCCTGATTTCTCAGACGTGTCATGACAACTTTGTACTTCAGACTTATTTTAGTCTGGGCTCCTCGCAGTTTCTATTCCTACTCAGAGATGCACCAAGGCTCTTCCTGTTCACAGGCTTCCCAGCCTAGTTAATTCAAGATGTCCCTATTTGACACTGGGGAGTTCTCCTTTACTCATCTCTCTTTGCCAATCCTCATCCCCATTTCTACTCATTTTCCGTACTAATTAGTGATGGCTTCTGCTTCCCAGCTGAACTGGGATTTTTCTCAAAAAGGGTGGGGGGTGGACCTTTGTGAAACCACATCGGCACATTTTTTTATTGCCAGTTCACAGTAGGTTAAAGCCACAGAAAGTGTAGACAATGATTTGAAACATGCTTTAGAGAAGATAGTCAATCGTGGTGCAGATAGCCCAGGCCATTGTGGGATTGTTGAGAATATGATAGGTAAAAAATTGTTTGAGAATGATCTACATTTCATTGGCCCTGGGGTGGAACAAGTGATGAAATAGCCAATACCAGATGAAATAGTAACTGACATCCTAAATGGTGTTTTCTGCAAAAGTACTGTGTAGGTTCTCATAGTGAATATAGAAGAAGCCATAGAACACCTGCCTCTTCCCAGCTGTAGTAATCTTCTTTTCCTGCTTTAGACAAGACTTCTCAGGGAACTGCGGTGTTCGGATCCAAACTCATGAAACTGATGACTTTCCACAGAAGAAACCAGGTTGTACCAGTGACTCCAAGACCAGAAGTGGCAAACAAGGAGGAAACCTGGACATTCAAATCCAATGTGTGAAGGACATAGAAATTATTACGGCTTACTTGTTATGGGGACAGTGACTTTCCACCTACAGAGTATGGGTAGAGGAGGTTCACCCCATCATTGACAGATGGGGAAACAACCTTGCCTGGAACTGCTTCCCAAAACCACTTCTCCTCCTCCTACCATATAGCAGATGTATTGCTAATATAACTGCAGCCTCTCCCAAGAGACCAGGCTTACATATGGACCACTCGCCCAAGCACTGTAGATGATGGCACCATCATTACAACCCACACACCACCTTTCCTACAAAGAGAGATGCTGGACACTTGATGTCCCCTCATCTCTTCCCTACCCAGATGAGTAAAATGCAGTCACACTTTTCTCCTCACACTGTTCCTTTTGGAAAAGGAAATTAAACCCATTTATCCTCTGTGCATAAGCTGAATATCTTACTGGATTCCCTCATGGTTCAGTATTCACACACATTTGCCCTTGTCTCCCTCCTCCCAATTATTTTGGACTAGCCCCTTCCACAACAGCTACCACATTATTCCTCTTGCTCAGAAAAGGATGCTGCACACTGTGGCACTTGGATTAATTTGACAGCTCCTTTCATAGCTGCAGAGCCCCAAAGAACCCAGCGCAAAGGCATGTGAGGACAGACTCAAGCAAACACAACACTTGACATATATTATTGGGAATTTATGAAGTTTGAATAGTCTTCTGCCTCTTGTTAGCCCCGCTTAGCCTGGTGGAATGGGGTTCATCTGACAAAATGCAAACATCTACATCTGAGGCCGACAATGGTGAGGAACAGGTCCCTTTAGAGAGCAGTTCATCTTACTCTATTGCCTAGATATATGTGTATCTGTGCATATAAATTTATTTATGCCACATATATATATACAGGCCAAATAACTCATGGTACAAAGGCACCTGTTTCTCTGCATTGATTCAAAACGATGCCCAGATTCACCAGGTTAGGTATAGATGCTTACATGGCATATGGCACAACCAGTATGGGACGAATCCCATCCTTGTAATTCAGGAGGCAGGAGATCTTAGTGTAGCTTTCTATTTTACAATAGGGTGTACATATCACTGATTCACTGGTCTGTATTCCTGATGAGTTATTCTCTCTCTATAGCCATGATATTTATATTTCCCATGGCTTTATTTTTTTTTTTCCCAATTCCTCTTGGAGTAGGACTTGTTTGTACTGTGTACCTTTATAAAGATGGATGTGTAATGGTCTATTACATGCTGTTATTTTGTATGGGAAACAAACAACAATCGCTACACACCAGCTGAGAGGTTTTCACACCTGTCAGCTGCTCTGAAGGCTGCAGTCAGTGGTACTGAGCTCTTCTGCTTCGTTCAGTCGATGCACATTACCTCTTGCTAACACACCTCTGTGAAGCACTGGGGGTAGGCTGACATGGCTTGTCCCACTCAGGGCATTTCACTGGAAAAGGCAAATATTTCATCTACTCCCACCATGCACATTTTTCTGCAGATAACAAGAGTAGAATCCGATGTCTTCTACTGCTCCACTGTTTTTTCCTCCTTTCCCAAGCCAGCCTGGCTCAGGGGCTCTCTCTCCATAATTTGTCTTTGTGAGCAATAGTGGGTTACTGACTGGACAGCTGTTATGGGGTTTAATTTTCCTACCTATCAATGCCTACACAGAGAGTCTGAACCCAAGTGACCTCCAGCCCAAGAGCCATATACATACCTGATCCGGAAGATGTAACTCTCAGTTAGCTGGACGTCACCTCTCAGTAGGTCTTGTCCCTCAGGGCAAATGTTTGTGTCTGAGGCTTGAGACTTCAATACAACAAGCAGAGAGCAAGTAAAAATCAGCAGGACCCAGCCTGGGAGCAAAATGCCACCACTGGAAGAGGCTGTGCCCAAAGGGGCACCGTCACTGTTGTGCTTTCTCCACAGCTGCTCTCACTTGTTTTACCTGAGATGTGATGGTTGGTATTTTTATTTTGTAGACTTTGATTTTATCAGCATGGAACAACTAATAAACAATAAGAATAAATTGTTCTGGATGTTTGAAAGGCAGCTTGTTCTTTCTATTGATCTAAACTTGGAAAAATACACAATTTCGTTTCCGTTATGCTCTCATTTTAACAAAAGTTATGACAAACTCAGGAGTGTGCTGCTGGAAGGTTTATTCTAAAGACCTGTGCTAAAGCCTACATCACACATGTACTATTACAGACAACCTTTAAAATGCAGGGGGAAATGAAAAATACTTGGGCAAGACAATCTCTGGCAATGATGTCTCCAAAACAGACAATAGAAGCAAATAATAGGCTTTTACACTCTAAGGGCAGTGGAGCTCCCTTACCTTCACTCTCTCCAAGGAGTGGAAATACACATACTCCTATACCATGGGCAGGAACCCAAGTGTGAGAAAATGTGTTTTTCCAGAAGTCCGCAGTGTAAGAATCAGCCTGCACGTTGCACATTGCAATGCATCATCATATGTGCTTCATACAGATGTCTCCACATGAGCGGGTTCCATCACAGTGGAGATAAGAGGAGTCTAGAGACACTCAGCTGTCAAATGCAGGTGTCCACCAAGGCTGAATAGTTTTCCAGACCCCATGGACTGTGTCAATCATTGACTCATTTGACTCTGCTGGGAGCTCAGACAGCAACTCTCATGGAAACACCTACAGGTTGTCTAGTTGCCTAAAGATAGATATCTGCCATGATCTGACACACACAGGAGTGTGTGTCTACATAGGGCTGGAAGCTGCAACACAGGAGCCGTGGGAGGCCTGTCCTCCCCTGCACTGATAGCTGCAAGTCAAGCAGCACCATTTGTTTGTGCCCAGCCTGCAGAAACGTGTGAACGCCTACTAGAAGATGTCCCAGTAAGTGAGATGGATCCCAGCCCTAGAAGCCATGAAGACTTGCAGAACCCATCCCTTGCCTCTGTAAATCCATCGCTGAAGAAACCTGATGAAAACATTTACTGCCACTCTAAGACAAAATAATTTCTTAAATTTAAATTTAATCATGCTTTTTTTGGTTGCAATGACAAATAAAATATAATAATAGGTGGGGGCGTTTATGCACAAGGACTGCTTGATGGCCAAAAATGGCCCGTGTCTTAGACAACTTAGTAGATGTAAGGCAAGGTTGAGAAGGCAGTGAAACAGCACAGATGTGCCTCTCAGTCACAGCCTTAACATTGCAGCTACCTACACATTTCTAGATTTGCTTTTACTTTTTCTACAGGAATAAGAGCACATCAGGGCAAATATAGGAAGTATAACGGCATGTGGGCAAAGACTTCAGCACTCTAGTAAGCATCAGATCCACCAGTCATTTCCAGGTCTCTAATTCTCTAGTTATTTTCTTCTCCAGCCTTTCTGCAGAAGAAATGCAGAAAATATTCCCTAACTAGATGACATTTTTAAAGCTGTGGCATTCATACCAATACCAAATACGACCCTTTCTGTCAAGAGATTCCAGAAGTGTCATGCCAAGCGTGGGGAGATCCATGTGGGAGGAGGGTGCAGTCCATGGCTACAGGGCAAAGTGGTGCTGTATAAATTGTTCGGACCTTCTGAAAGATGCAAAACTGGTTCTTCTACCCTTCCAACAGCCTCCAGCTTCCCCCCTCTTCCTAACACAGCCCTTTCATCCTCCTGATGTACCACCAGGACCAGTGGTGCAATGGCCAAGAAGTCCATCAG
Organism: Chloroceryle amazona; assembly: GCA_027560015.1. Classification (NCBI taxonomy): domain Eukaryota; kingdom Metazoa; phylum Chordata; class Aves; order Coraciiformes; family Cerylidae; genus Chloroceryle; species Chloroceryle amazona. Next base: position 80,836 of record JANHFX010023015.1, on the reverse strand, counting down.
GGATGAGGGCTCCCAGATCAATGCTCAGAGCCCGGTGATCCTCAGAGAGACTTCCAGAGAGATGTCACTGTAGGTGTCCCCAGGAAGCCTCCCACTTTCTCAGGGAAGCTGATGGCAGCACCGCCACAAGCTGCCGAGAAAGTTGATTTCTGAGGTGGGAGGTGGGTATCAGAAACACCCCGTTGCAGCGTTTCCAGACCAAAAATCATCAGAATTTCCATTTCAGGGGGAATTTGGAAACTCTTTGGGTTTTGTTCTGATTCAGACTGAAACCACATTTTGAAATGACAAAGTTTCCTGTGTGCGAGTAGCCCTGTTTTCCAGCTCGCTATGCTCAAAACCAAAGTTGTCTCCTCCAAGTTTTAGTATTTTCATGCTGCTCAAGCTCCCTCAGTCCTCGGTAAAGTTCTGATTTAAGGCAGTTTAACAGGAAAATAATAAAACTGAAGGTTTTTATACTCTCCTTTTAGCCTTAAATGACAGTGTATAGTAAAATGAATATAATTCACTCTTCATTTTATGGATTGGAAGCGGTAGCACTGAGGCGACTTGGCAAACCAGTTTCAGTCCTGGTCTAGTACTCCAAACATTCAGAGTAAGGTCTTAAATCCCCAGTAGTAAATTACTATTTACCATTTATACATGTAGCAATCTGTTAAAACAAGTCTTCTTTTACTAAAGGACGGAAAATGTGAGTAGGTTACTCAGAAAGAGACCAGATTCAAGTAACGTGACAGGCAGCGGACATGCGGTTGTGTAATTTGTCAGAAAAGGAGCTCAAATTGGTAAGTACTTCACAGAAGCCGATGCGATGCTTAGAAAGCAAACACTAGTTCATAGAAGAAGACCTGGCATCTTGGTTCTGAAACAATTGCACTGGTATCCTTATGGCATGTGGAAAAGAGTATTCCCAGTAAATATCCTGAGAGTTGTGGAAACTCGGTGGAAAATTGGTCAGCTGCAGCATAAAGCTTTGCAGCATGTGCAGTGTTTGCTAACTCAGTGTTAATTCTCCTCCCCAGTTTAAAATGTCATTAATTCCTCCACATCAGAGCTGAGATCTCAATTTTCCTTCCTACTGAAGGTTTCCTCTGAGCCCAGTTTACGGCTGGTCTGGCAGAAGTCTTCCTCTTCCCCTTCTACTACTCGTTTGCTACCCCCTATGCAAATATATTCAATGACCCGGTTGTTTCGATGGTGCCATTCCCCTTTTATAAGCTCTCAAAAAACTTTTCTGCTGTCTCACAGAATTACAGAATCACAGCATGGTGGGAGTTGGAAGGGATGGCTGGAGATCATTTCGTCCAATTCCCCGGCTCCAGCAGGGTCACCCAGAGCAGGGGGCCCAGCATCACATTATCCAGGCAACTTTGGAATCTCTCCACAGTAGGAGACTCCACAACCTCTCTGGGCAGCCTGGGACAGGCTATGACACCCTCACAACAAAGAAGTTTCTTCTCCCGTTTGGATGGAACCTCCTGAGTTCCAGTTTGTGTCCATTGCCCCTTATCCTGTCACTGGACACCACTGGAAAGAGTCTGTCCCCATCCTCTTGACCCCACCCTTTAGCTCTTGCTCAGCATTGACCATCACCCTCTCAGGCTGCTCTTCTTCAGCTGAACAGCCCCAGGGCTCTCAGCCTTTTCAGGGCACAGAGATGCTCCAGGCCCCTCAGCATCTTTGGAGTCTCTGCTGGACTCTCTCCAGTAGTTCCCTGAAGCTCAAACTTTTAGTTCATACATTCAGGGCCCTTCCATTTAATCACACTGGGCTTTTCTCTAGAAATTGCCAACCATGATTTTAGCCCTTTGTGCTGTTTTAGCTGGGGTAGAGTTAATTTTCTTGCCAGTAGCTGGTATGGGGCTGTGGTTTGGGTTTGTGCTGGAAACAGTGGTGATAACACAGGGATATTTTTGTTATTGCTGAGCAGAGCTTACACAGAGTTGAGGCCTTTTCTGATCCTCACCCCACCAGCAAGATGGCTGAGGGTGCATCAGAAGTTGGGAGGGGACACAACCAGGACAGATGATCATCTGACGAAAGGGATGCTCCAGACCATATGATGTCATGCTCAACATATAAAGCTGGGGGGAGAAGAAGGAAGAGGGTGGACGTTCAGAGTGATGGTGTTTGTCTTCCCAAGTCACCACTACATGTGATGGAGCCCAGTTGTCCTGGAGATGGCTGAACACCTGCTGCCAATGGGAAGTGATGAATTAATTCCCTGGTTTGCTTTGCTTGTGAGCGTGGCTTTTGCTTTACATACTAAACTACCTTTATCTCAACCCATGAGTTTTCTCACTTTTACCCTTCTCTTCCTCATCCTCATCCCACTGTAAGACGAGTGAGTGAGTGGCTTCATGGGGCTTAGTTGCTAGTTGGGATTAAACCATGACACCTTTAAACCAAGAAAAGGCACTAAAGATGTGACAGAAGATGCTGTTGAGATGCAAAGATTCATGATTCATTGTTCCTCTATTTAACTGGCCAACAATCATGTTGCACATACGTGGAGGAAGAATCAAGAGGGATGATGGTTTTTCAAGTCTCCAGGCTTTCCAGACTGTTTGGTGACCTTGCAACAACATGTAACGTGAAAATGGAGATGTTGTTTGTTTTCCAATAAACTGCACATTCCTCTCTTCTAATAGCTCCTGGCAAGATAAAGCAGTTAGGTTAGTGGAATGAGACTTCCCCCATTTATATAGATCCACATTTCACTGAAATCAGGAAATTCCCAGTGGGTCCTCTTGTGAGATTCTGGAAAGACCCTCTGTGGTTTTGAGCCTCATTTCCCAGGAATAAACCTGTCCCTGCAGGGTGAGGTTAAGAGATGCGCACTCCCTCTGGACACCCAGCTAGGAGACAGGCTTGGGAGTGCCACAAACAGCACATGTTTTGTGCAGAAACACGCACAGTACATTTGCTGCCTATGTGAAAGAGATGTGGCAAATCCAACAGCTTCAGTGTGTCCAACCTGGCAGATGGAGACAGCATCTCCTTTGCCCAGGAGATGGCAAAGCCCCAGTGAGGGGCTCCCAGCCTGCCTTCCCCACATGGCAGCCAGAGAGGCTCTTGGAGAGCTTTACAAATAAGCATATTGTATTTACTCTTGTGAAATGTTGTAGCTGCTCAGAATCTGGATGCATCTAAGGAGTTTTGCCCAGCTGCTTTCTCAAGCAGAGGCCAGATGATGCCACTCTCTTGATTTTCTTGTTTCCTTCTCTTCTGGGACTGGATATGACAACATGTGGCTTAGTCCAAGGACTTTGAACCATGAGTGTTTTTGGAAAAGAACTGAGCAAATTCCATCATTCAGCCCTTTTCAAGGAATTGAGCTTAGGGAGAGGTTGACCTTCTGATGCCTGTTCAGAGAACCTCAGAGGGTGATGCAACGTGACATAGGGCTAATGGGGTTTAGTCCCCAGCATCCCCAAACAGTTTCTGGACAAAATAATTATTCTTTTGTGTCTAAAATCCCAGCAGTCCACTAGTACCCAGAGCTCTACTTAAAGATGGATGGACTGGAAAACTGCAAAATTACCTTCCCATCTCCGTGCAGCTGCATCTTGCCAGCAGGCAGGAGCTTCCCACCTCACTAGGGTCATATCCATGGCGCATGGACTGGTTTGGAGCTCACCTAAGGGCTGTACCACAATTCCATAGCCAGAACCAGCAGAAACCAGAGTAAAGCACAGATTAAAGCTGCCTGGGATGATTGTCCTGGAACTGGGGACCATGGGGATGGGGCAGCCCTCTGCTCAGCTCCAAGTTGGAGTGCTGTGTGAAGCACCCCTGATACCTGCTGGAAGACAACTACCAAGCTGATTTATTTGTTTTTTTTTTTCTCTTCCTATGTAATTTACATGCTTGCTGTGGAGGGGAGAGAATTTCTGGGTACTGCCGGGGAAAAGGACCTGGGGAGAGCCCGGGGAGCTGATGAAGGGATGACTCATGGGGGTGATTGGGGAGTGGGGGATTCCAGCAGAGCCTGGAATGCAGGGGTGGCAGGGCATGGGACAGGCAGTGGCAATGATGAGTGTGGTTTCAGGCCTCGATGGGTGAGAGGAGTGATTGAGTGAGTCAGACGAAGCCCCATGAGCAACTCTAGAGTTGTCTGCAGAGGTCCCTCAACTTGAAATATCACTGACAGCTTCACTCTATCACTGGTCTGTGTCAGCATTTGAACCTAGGAGCAAAAATCCATTGTGGTAGGGGATCTGGGAACACAGGGGCTACCCAGCAAGGTGGGATGTGAGTGACGTTCCTACCTTGTCCTCCTAAAAAGACAGCCTACCTCCTGCAAGGATGATGGAGGTACCAGGGCATTATTAGTAGCGGAAGTTTCAGTGGGAAGAAAATTCTGGTTTACATGTAAAGTGACCCTACAACTCATCACTGGAGCAAATAATTTATATTGTAAACTACTCAGAAACTAAATCATATGGCATACATTGATCTTTTACACACCTTGAATATATTTCACAAAATCAGTTATGCATAAATCCACAGAAAAGTTTCCAAAGAAGAGAAGAGAGTGAAGTTACCCAACTAGTGTATCACAGAAGTTTCCCTTTGTCTGGTCAGGGATTTCTGTATGTCTGATCCTGGATCTCTGACACCAAAGTGGCCCAAAAGAAAGCAAACAAAACCCTTTAAATTTACATAAGCATGTTCTTCATCTAAGTTCAGAGTTAGGCAGCCTAGTGATTAATGTAACTGAGTTCCTTCCTTCTCCTTGATTTAGTTATTTACAGACATCAAGAGAGCTGGGGTGTTCCTCCTATGCTTAGCTGTCTTCCTCCTCCTTTCCACCTTCCTCTCTTCTGTATCCTTTGCTGTTGCCATTGGCTCTGTTGATCAGAGTGTATTAGTAGGACAACCCCTACAGACTCTCAGGAATCCTTGGGCTCTTTGCTTTCCTTGTGCCAGGATAATCACAGAATCACGGAATTGATGAGGTTGTGAGGGACCTTTCAAGGCCCTCTAGTCCATACCCCTGTTCAATCAGTCAGCTAGAGCAGGTTGTCCAGCACTGCATCCAGTTGGGTTTTGAGTATCTCCAGAGATGGAGACTTTACAACCTCTCTAGGCAACCTGAGCAACCCTATACCCACACTCTTCCTGAGAATGTAAGGGACAAGTCAGCAGCACATGATCAGTGATATCTGATGAGGAGAGGAAGGAACCACATTCTGATACTGGGCATAGAGAAAAGGGGAAAAAATAAAGACAAAGTCCCTCTAGTTTTAGTGACAAGCTCTGATTTCCTTGAGCATGGGTTGCTATACAGCCCATCCCTCCAGGGTGGTCAGGGCAAGGACCCTGAGAGCTCCCTCCGAGGTTGGGTAGCAAAGCAAACCAGCTAGAGGCTGTGCTGACCTCTTCTCCTTTTTGTCAGAGGAGAAGGTTCTCTGAGAGACAGAACTGGAAAACTGCTAGAGAAGGAAGCAGGATGGATGCTGCACAGGATGTGTGGGGAAAGCTCCTGAGACTTTTACACCCGAGATGTGAAATGGGGCTTATTTCCGGGGACAGTCACTGTCAAACAGAGAAACCTGGTCCCTCCCATAGAGCTCAGTCAACAAGTCCTCCAGTTCCCCCAGCGTGAGCAGCTGGACCTTGTTCTTATCATTCTCAGCAATGACCGCCCAGGCTTTCCTGTGCTTGGTGTCCACCTCGCAGCAGGCACTTGACCAGATGTGGCTGGGTTTATTAACCCTCCCCTTGGCAATATAGTTATTCCCAGGCACGGCGCCCACGACGACGTAGGTGGTGTTACAGCCCTGGGTCTTCCCGATCATCGTTTGTTGCTCATAGTTCTTCCAGGCTCCACCATTGAGTTTCTCATCCTGGGGCACTATGTTGGTGAGGGTGAAGGTAGCCACCCTGCTGCTGGGGTCGTGGTGATGGCTGCTGGGGTTCAAATGGCCACGGTTCATACCTGTCAGGTTCTTGTAGTCTTGGAGGATAGCCTGACTCTCGCTGAGTTGTTCTAAGGTGACGCCGAATTTATTTAAGAGAGTCCACTCTCTTTCCATAGTTTTGGGATAAGTTGGACCTATCAGCTTGACAGGTAAAGAAGAGGAAAAGGTGTTAGTATAGGAGATGGGAGTGGTGTAGCAGGTTTTCTTGGAGCCCAAGTGTCTGAGTGCTGAGTACCCATGTTTTGTCAGCTCAGTGTGTGAAAATGCATGCAGCAGAGAGAAATCATAAAGCTGCCCCTCCCCAAGGAGCACAGGAGATTTAGAAAAAAAAAAGGAAAAAAAAAAAGCTCAGAATTTGACTGCTCTAGATTTGACTTGTGACCTTTGAAATCCAGCCTGCAGCCTGTGGTGGGAGTGTGGGTAGACACATGAGACAATGAGCATTTCCCACTCCCAGGTTTGAAAGGTGACTTTGGTGAGACTTTTCTCTTGCCACATCTGGTTCCTTTTCCTCCCTTCTCCACATCTGCTGAGGGCTCTGCTTGGTTCCTTCCACCCCTGTTAATCACATCAACTTTCATCACTTGCATCTAAACACCCTCCTGTCATCCTGCTCTTTACTCTGTTCCACCCCATTGTCACAAGATCTCTCTCGGTCTCTACAAAAAGTTTTAATGCCTCTTTCTTTATTTTTTTTTTTTAATCCAATCTGCCCAAACCCTGCAGTTTTATGAGTTTAGAGAGAATGAGCACAGAGATATCCTCTCTGAATGCTGAGTGTCTTAGGGAGCCCTTGAAGGTGGACAGGATGGGAAGATGATGAGCAGAAGAGCCACAGAACTACCAGGAGGAGATGGGGAGGACTCCAACCCTTCCTGTCTTCTCCTGCTTTGCCCCTCACTCACAGAGAAGCTTGTATGGTTGCTGCAGGTGAATCAGGCTCCTGGAACACCAGCATTTGCCTCCTCTAACCCCATGCACAGGGAGCTGTGTTGGGAAATCCATCCCAGAGGTGAGGTTTCCCTGGGAGAGCTGTAATTCATTGTGAGGATGAAGGTTTTTTTGCTCAGTAAGCAAAAATACCTCGGTGCAAGTGGCATTTGGCATTGCTAATAACGTGTCTCAGAGCTGATCTGCACCAGGGAGCACAGATGTGTTCCTCCTGCAGCATCACGGAGAAGTTAGAATTGATCAGCCTCTTAAAGAGCTCATGTCCCCAGAGAGACCCAGGGAACAGAAACACTGCAAAGACCTCCAAGGAAAGTTAGCAAAACACAGATTTTGCAGACAGATGGGTCCATGGTCCAGGAGAAGTGAGAAGTTTTTAGCCCCTCTCAATGTGGAGGCTGTGGTGGTGTAACACCAAAGTATCTGCTTGAGTTTCTACGAGTAACAAGTGCAAATGCCTTTTTTTTTTCCCAATAACTCTAACACCTTTCTTTTCATATATAGGGAAACTTATTTAGTCTTCCTTTACAACAGGGCATATGGCTTTCTTCTGTGGCTCATTTTCACCTAAATCCCCTACTGCTACTGTGTCCCTAGCAATGACCTGAATTGCCTCTTCTTCTGTTCCGTAATTTGCTCGATCGTTTGTTACTGAAGGTCTGAAGATTATCAGAGACCTCTGTAGTTTGTAGAGGTCTGTGTGTCTGCTGGATCCTTCTGAACCAAGCCTGAGGCACTGGTGGTAAGGGGCAACTGGAGATGAATGGAGATTGTGTGTTTCTGACTTGACTGATGATGATCCCACTCACATAACAGTGCCTGAAATCTCGCTCACTAAATTCACTCAGTATTAAGCCAACCCTCTGATCACTCAATGCTTCTGCCTAGGCTTTTTCACTGGGTCATCTCACTGGGTTCTGAGTTTCTCTGTTCTTCTCTTTCGCCACTTAAAAAGTCAAAATGACTCTTAACTGGGAGCAAATGAGCTATGGCAGGAATGCAAAGCAGCTCAGAGTGAAGTGGAGAACAGAGTCCTCAGCTGGTCCCTCCAATTTAGCTGCTGTTGGATGTCTTTTCTCTATCGTTTGGTCCCTCATCACAGAATGGGACAGGGAAGCTGTCTGTTTGTAATGTATGACTGAATGTAATGTAAATTAATGTAAAATCATGTCATGATTTGACAACGTTTCTGTAAGGCCAATGTAGAAAAATGGGCACTTGTAGAATATGACTCATCTCATCCTCCTGCTGATGTCTCAGAGGAATTGTGTGGTGAAGGTGTTTGAAGTTAGATGAGCTGAAGCTCATCCACTGGCTCCATTTGCATGTGTGTGTGGGTGGGATGAAAAAACAAGTATTTGGTTAAACGCTTCAGTTCATCTTTGAATGAGTGGAGGGTGATGCACTGTAAAAGAGGATACTCACCTGGGGCTCAACCAGCCACGTTTTAGGTCTCTTGCCAGGTGCAGGCTGGTAGAGATAAGCAGAGTACACTGGAATACGCCTGTTCCTGTCATACAGGGTGGCAAAGTAATACTGGTTCTGGTAACGCTGGCAGATCCACACAGGGTTCTCTGGCTCCAGGGCTTCATTTGGGGGGATTTCCCGGAAGAAGAACTGAGGGCATGAACTTTCAAAGGATGTCACCACCTCACTGTGTCCCAGCCAGAGGCAGCTCGCTAAGACCTGCAGCAGCAACAGCAACAGCATCATGGGGAGGATTTCAAGTGAAGGGGTCTTGCTCACCTGGAGGGCAAATGCAGAGACAAACTCAATTTGGAGAAAGCTCATCGCAGCCTGTAGTCATTTTTGTGCTTGTGGGACAAGGCTGGCAGAGGAAGGGACTAGGAGAGAACGAGGAAGGGACAACTTCTGTCCTCCTAGATATGGAAAAATCAACAGCAGAATCAGGGTGAAGTCTAAAAAGTTTTAGGTACCTAGAGGATGCAGCTGTGGGAGAATTTAGAATAGGGATCCAAATACACCCCACATCTAATCAGCTCATACAGCAATTCTCTTGGAATTAAGGTACGGTGTTGGGACAAGGCCACCTTTTGTTGACCAAGAGCTCAGCTTTTGCACCGTTCCTGGAGGAAAAACCCTGAAGCAACCCAGGGGTTGAAAGCCCTTATTTGAGGATACCATCTTGCTCCCTTCTGCTCAGAGGACCTTCCCACAGCAGAGGACCTGCAGCTGGGCACATAGTCTGCTCAGCCAGCTGCAATGCTGAGCTGGGCTTTAGTCTCACGGGGGATTTGGAGGAGAAATAACAGGGATGCTGCACTTCCTACATGTCTCTCTCCCCATCCAAGTTCACACAGGTATGCAACTCCTCTGTGCTCACAGCAGGATTAATCTTTCCTAAAGTTAGGTCAGATGTTTCTCCCAGAGTGGTCCAGCTGGGGGTCCCGCCTCTCAGCTGACGCTGGGAAACGTGTGTCCTACTGCTCAGTTTGCATTTTCAGGGTGTCCAACCCCAGACAATGAACTTGCAGACACATGGATATAGAAAAAGAAGTGGCCAAGCAGATGCTAACAGCAAGCACAAGGGATGATGCTTCTATCTCAGCAGCACCCTGGCTGCTGCTGCAGCAATGCAGTGATGGAGGGGCAGCTCTTCCCATGTTCACACAGGATTCCTGATGAACCACATCTTTAGCTTTGCTGATTGTTTTTCCTGTATGGTAAAAGGTGCTGGTGCAGGATTTTCTATTTCTTGAACAGAAACAGCTCCTATTTTGTCTCACTTGGGTGTTGATATGATTTTCAGCAGTCAGCAAGATCTTTCTTTCTGAAGAAAACTGCTGAAAAATTCCATGTGATGCTGGCAGCAATGCTGGGTGCTTTATCTTCATTCAGATGCACAGCAGGCTTTTCCATTTCCATTGCTAGACGTTCAACGGAGTGGTTTTAAAATAACTAGCATTTTAAATACGGCAGGCAGGACAAGCAGCAAAAAAAGATTCATGGGACAGAAATCTACCATGGCCTGTAAGACACAAAACCCCACCTTTGATGGGGGAAGGGTCTGAGCTGAGGGCTGCTGAAGGCTTGGAAAGTCACCTTGCACCTTTACTCTTCTCCTATTCTTTTTCCTGACCCTCATCTATTAATTTCCACTGGATTCAAGATATGGAGCTAGAGATACCCTTGCTCTGACCCAAGACATCTGCTCCGTTACCTCTTCACTCATGCTAGGTCAGAAATGTGGTGACCAGTAAACTGAAAACTGAGAAGAGTTGTGAACCACAAGAAGTGACCTACTACGGTATTCTACAGAGCATGACAATATTAAAAAAGTCCTTCTTTTGTAGCACCTCCTTCACAAGCTTAAAATAGATCTAATTTAATACCATATATATAGGAACCAACCTACCGTGTGAAGGACTGGCACATGAATATGTTTATTCCCAGGACACAGCTCACAGCCCCAGAGTGGTAGAGGACTTTCACATGCCTCTGCTGCAGTCTGAACCTGGATGTGATCTTAGGGCAGTTTATATATGACCTCCAGAAAGGCAGAGCTGTTAAATTGCTCAAACAGGGTTTGGAGGAAGTTTGTCCAGGGGTGGAGCCAGGACTAGTGTTTTTCCAGAGGTCTTTTGCAAGGTCATGGGTGGAGTTACGGTACAGAGGGAGCTATCCCTACACTAATTCAACAGGTTGGTGTGAGTTTTCCAGGTGACTTGGCAACTGAAACTTAATTATGCAAGGTGTTTTATGGCATTTCTGATAACCTTGAATCCAGGTGTCGCTACAGCTGGGAACCAAACTCTGTCAGGGAGCCAAAAGAAGACCTTGATTCTACCCTTTCCTAACGTTGCACATGGAAGAGGGTACAAACCTAGTGCCCATCCTGGTGCATGCTGTGATTGGCTTCATAAATGATGTTGCCAGATTGGGGTGTAAAGGAGTGCGTGGCTGCACTAGCCACCCTCAGATCAGGGGGGATGCTGCACCCAGCATCTGCAGTGCATCTTGTACAAGCTTTGTCAGACTCCTGTGCTGCAGGCAGGGGCATTCAGACACAACCCAATGCCTGGTGTTCACTCTTAGCTATCTCCTTGCTGGAGTCTAGGCAATAATCCATCCTCAAAAAGATATTCAAGATAGGCAGGAGAAGTTGCAATCATAGAATCAAATAAAGCTTTAGGTTGGAAGGGACCCTGAAGTTCACCTAGTTCCAAATCCCATGCCGTGGGCAGGGACATCTCCCACTAGACCAGTTGCTCAAAGTCCCATCCAGCCCAGCCTTGATCACCCCCAGGGATGGGACATTCACAGCCTCTCTGGGCAACCTGTTTCACAACAGTAACAGTAAAAAAACTTCTTCCTAATATATAATCTAAATCTACTCTCAGTTTGAGACTCTTATCCCTCTTTCTATCACTACACTCTTTGATAAAGAGTCCCTGCCTGTCTTTTCTGTAAGCCCCCTTTAAGTACTGGAAGGCCACTATAAGGACCTCCTGGAGCCTTCTCTTTTCCAGGCCGAACAATTAAAAAAAAACCAAGACAGAATCTGTTTTCCTACAATTAGACATCTCAGTTCACCATCAGTGACAAATTGCCAGAGCTGCTGAGGGCTTCAGATATAATGGGATCTGGGGGATCATCTTCTGGGAGTGCCAGTTCATAGTTGTGTAGTCTATTCCCTTTGGGAATAGCATTCCTTCTCTGAGGTTTTGATCTGAGCATCACCAAAAGTGATTTTTTTTTTTTCTTTTTTTCCCTGCAGTCCACCTGATTTTATTTATTCTCAAATATCAGGGATTAACTTGTGTGGTGACAGTTTCAAAGCTCCTTCCAGGTGCTTCTGCATCTCATATTCTCCAGATCTTTGCTTTTCTAGGCTTGACTCTCCTTCCCAAGTCATTCCTTCTGTCCTTGACCTCCTTAACAGAAAATGTTAAAGAGATGCAAAATACAGTGCGTTCAGAAACTCATTTTCTCCTTGGAAGGGGGATGTTAGAGCTCAGCAGCTGCAGCCCATCCTTTGTCTGATGCATTTATTCTGAAGCTAAGGAAATACATTGAATATTGCAAAAGAGCAAGAGCTTACCTTGAAGCAGAGTCTCAGAACAAGCAGCTGAACCGTAGCTTTACTCTTCTCCCTGGAGAAACATCTGTCTGATCCCTTAAGAGTCCCACTGCATTATATACCCCATGATAAATCTGCCCCTTTTCATAAAAAGGGAAACTCACGGGAAAGAGATGATTTCTACTGTTATCCAGGGGAAACTTGTTCATGCCTGCCCAGAAATGGGGTTACAATTTCTATTTTCTGTTTCCTAAGGATTTCTCCCAAGTTTGCTGATTTGCAGCATCACGTGCCAGCAGCAGAGTGCTGTGTCTGGTGATTTCCCTTTCCATTTCCTCATTCCCCGTGGGGCACTGCTGCTGCTGCTGTAGCACCTACACACGTTTCTGTTCCTGGCAGGCCGTCTCTGGTGGCATTAGACAGCCCAGCCTGTCTCCAAGTGCACACAGACGTTCATAGTCTGCTCTTCTACAGCCTCACATTATATAATGAATATGGGCAGGCCACGTATTTTCCTCTGCCTGACTGCAGAAGCTTTGCAACCACACTTATTAACCCCATCCTGCAGATCCTGGGGGCAGATCTCAGTGTCTGCTTGCTGCTGTGAAGCCACTGCTGAGCCCACGTTCAAATATGATCCCAGTCTGCCCAGAAGGGAGGCTTGGTGAAGACAGGGCTTCTCCCCTGAGGAGTGGATTTGGGAGGATGGACACAGAGCTTGAGGTTTGGTAGGTTGGGCAATCTTGACCTCAGAGGACAGGTTGGATAGAGCTTTGATCAGCCTGGTCTAGTGGGAGGTGTCTCTGCCCATGGCAGGGGGGGTGGAACTAGGTCATCTTCAAAGTCCCTTCCAACCCAAACCATTCTATGATTCTATGAGAGAGGGAATGAGAAGGGTTGGCTCCTATGGTGTCTCAGTGCAGCTGGAGGAAAGATGCTGGTTTTCTACATTATTATCAAGGTGGAAATTAAGACTAAAGATTGTTAATGATTAGGACCAAGAATCATCAGAAATGGGTATGACAAAGGTCAGGAACTCTAAGAAGGGTCCGTTGTCCTAAGCTGCACATTGGTGTAGTGTTTAAAGCAGTCTAGCATTATTTGAGTAGAAATGTTGAATAAAAGCTTCAAGGAGCATGACTATCTTGAAGTTTTCATCTCTGTACAGACCCTTGTCTCCAGGCCACATGCTGAGTGTCTGACCCTGCATAGCTCTGAAACCCAAGGTTCAGTTTCTGTCATCTAGAAAATGCTCCCTCCTGTAGGCCTGTAAAAGCATCAATGGGAAGCAGTTCCTCGTACTGGATTTCACTCCCTGAGCTCTGCCTTTGCCTTCTGGGTCTGATCCTGCTACATTTTGTCAGTGCAAGAGCTTGGCCATGAAACATGTCTCGGGGTACTGGAGCAATGGGATTCTGTGACTCTAGTTTAAAACAGCATTTGATGGACTTCTCTGAGGAAGAATAGCAAGGTGCTGAGCTTGGAATCCAGGCAATCCTTGTTGGTCCTCTGCTTTTAACACAGTGAAGTATCAGGTCACGGTTAGAGTGCTGCCATTCACAAAATGTAGGTACAGGCAGAGAAAGGAAGAGGACAGGCAGTCAACTCCAGGTTTCTTCTTACTACGAAAAGGACTTAAAATATCCATAGTGAAAGAGTAAGCAGCCAAAGCAGATACTAGCCATCCTGGTTTCAGCTGGATAGAGTTAATTTTCTTCCCAGTAGCTGTCACGGTGCTGTGGTTTGGATTTATGCGAGAAGAACGTTGCTAACACACTGATGTTTTGGATGTTGCTAAGTAGCACTTATCCTAAGTCAAGGATTTTTCAGTTTGCCTTGCTCTGCCGGTGAGCAGGTGCACAAGAAGCTGGGGGCATGGCCAGGAGACCTGACCCCAACCAGCTCATGGGATATTCCACACCATGGAATGTCACGCTCGGTGGATAAACTGGGGGGAGCTGGCTG
>JANHFX010023015.1:47568-66911 GCA_027560015.1 Chloroceryle amazona | reverse complement strand
GCTCATGGGATATTCCACACCATGGAATGTCACGCTCGGTGGATAAACTGGGGGGAGCTGGCTGGGAGGGGCCAATCACTGCTTGGGCATCGGTCAGCGGGTGGTGAGGAATTGCTCTGTGCATCACTCATCTGTCTTGGCTTTGATTGCTCTCTCTTTCTGTTATATTAATTTTCATCATTATTATTATGACAATATTTTATTTAGTTTAGTTATTATTATTTTATCTCAAGTGACACAGTTTTACTTCAGTTTTGCTTCTTCCCATCCCACTGGGAGGTGGGCAGAGTGAGCAAGCATCTGCGTGGTGCTTGGCTGCTGGTTGGGGTTAAACCACAACACCAGTTGAGGTGATACAATCGATACCAACTGTGATATCAGAAATGCAGTGGTAACGTATTTCAAGTTTTCCAAAGGCCTGATGATGAAATCCAACACAGACTAATTTGTAGTAAGCCAGTCTTAGATAACAAAAAGTTTTTCCATGGTACTGCCATCAACAACAGCTAACCTGGGTTAACTCTTGCAGCAGACCAGTGAAACTTCTTAAAATCCATATGTGGGCTCGCTTCTTTTGGAACTGGAGGAAAATGAGAACAGTGTCATTGTGAACAAATGAACAGTGGGCATGAAACCAAACTCTTCCACTTGTCCACAGTTTTAATGAATCTGGGCAAACTTTCCCAGTGTATCCAAAAAATATTCTTTGTTTAAAATGCAGGTAACAGTCCAAAAATCCTGTAACAGCAAGCTGGTTCTTACAACAAGAAATAACCAGAAGAAGCCATGAACCTCTTGTCCTATTCCTGAGGTCTTTGAGGTCATGCTTCTGTATTTTACTGATTTTATAAGAATTATGCTCTAATGCTTAATAGCTGGTACTATTCTGCCTTTCATGCCAGGGAAGGCCATGCCTATGTGTTGTCCAGAGCTGTGCACTTTTGGGATGGAGAGGTGATGTGAGTGATGTTGAATGAGCTCTTCTGCAGGCCAGCTCCCACATCTTCTGTCCTCTAAGACAAGCCTTCATTTCTTCAACTTATAAAGGTCAGAGATGGAAAAATCCTGTTGAATCTTCCAGTCTGCTCCCAGCTGGAAGCTCATCAATTCTTAGATTAAGTTCTTCCCATAGATTTCCCATGTCATGGTTGAAAAGAAGCAGGACTTGCAGCACTTTTCTAGGGAAAGTATTGAAATCCAGATCTGTCTTCTCCATAAGGATGTTCTCCTGATATCTATTTCATTTTTCTATCAGATTCTGAAGACAGCAGTTCAACCTCCTGCTCAAAGCAGGGTAAGCTATGAAGTAGCCATCCAAATGCAGTGAAATATAAGTACCTCCTGTGACTGCAGCGAAGGAAAAAGAGGGGTTTGAACCAGCAGAATCAGAGGAGGGCATGATTTCTACTGCAGAAAAAGAGGTGCTACCAAAACCTTCTCTTGAGTCTTCAGGCCCCATGGAAGAAGCAAAGGAATAGTCAAAGAGATGCTGACTAGATTGAGCAGTGGAGGTCTTCAGGCCCTGCTTCAGGCAGAAGCCAAATGGGCACGAGAAAAGAAAATGCAAGGAAAAGAAAGCTTGCTTGGACATGTGAATCGAGGAGATGTATGCTGTTCTGGGCTGTTCTCCTTAGAGGGCAGCAAAGATCCCGGTATCCCGTGGCCGCAGGCAGGACATGAAGAGGTCCAGAGACTGGACATGCCACCCTCATTGAATTGTATGTCACCTTTGGTTTTGGGAGGTTCTCTGCTACTGTGAATGAGGACACACTGGGAGCACTGACACCCCAGGGCCAGTGCATTCTTCTGCAAAACCAGGATGGTGAGACATGAACATCTCGTCCTACCTCTATGCCAAATATGTTCACCCTTGACATGTGTTCAAACAAGTGTGAGCTTCAAATAAGGGTTGAAAAACCTTTACCTTGAGCTATTAATCTATACAATATGCTAAATGAGGACTTATGGCAATCCTTGCCTCTTGGAGACAAATGTGTTCAACCCGTCCTTTCCCCCTAAGGATCAAGCAGAGTTTTTAATATATTAGGGATCAGCTGACAAAGCTGGTACGTGGCTTGCGTAACATTAGTTATATTAACTCCAAGACATGCAGAGCAAGTAACACCTGGGTGACAGTGGGGTCTCCTCCTTCTCACCAATGAAGCATCACCCTGCTACAAATACTCACCAGCTGAGAACTGGCAGGTTGCCTGTGGTTACTTTCACTCTTTCAGTTTCATTCAGCTTTGGGGACCAAAAATCAGACGGTTATTTTCACTTTCTGATTCTTATGCAGCAGCACAGAGTCCACTGGGGAGGACTAGGTAATAACCAAAACCCCTCATCACAGACACACTCCAGTTCTTCTGATCAGGGAAGATGTGGCAGCAAGCAAAAAGCAGGATATCTGCTTGGGAGCGGAGGTAAATTGTGGATGGCAAAAGCAGTGATGTAATATTGATGAAGAAGGAAAATAAGAGCGCTGCGTTTTTACTGATGACACATGGAAATCTTAAAATAATCTTCTATAAAAATCTTACGAAGGAAAAAATAACGAGAGGTGCCAATCCCCAAAACCTCTCTCTCTGGGATTCATCCATCCTAACTCAGGCATTAGAAAAAGAAATTTCCAAACCTGCCCTTTATAGCCAGTGGAGAGAAAAAGGTCTCTCCAGAGATGAGCTTGTGTTAGTCCAGATGAAGCAAATGTAAAATGTAAAACTCTAAAGTAGTTCAAATGTAAGTGTTTCTTTCTGTGTTGAGTATAAAGGCAGGCAAAGCTGATAGCTTGGTCACAGGTGGCTGCCTTTCAGATACTTACTTTATTTTTTACTTACTTTATTGCCTTGGGCAATAAATCTACCCTGCTCTTGGTGACTTTGGTTTTGGGGTACATCTAGAAAAGCATTGCAGGCCAAGTCCCACCATCACTGGGGTCATATCTCCGGGTTTTGAAGCTCATGCACCCAGGGACAAGGTCAGTTCTTGCACTGTGGTATGAAAACAGCAGAGAACTTCTGTGTCCTACCACTTTTTCTGTGGACTAGAGTCGCTGCAGGTTCAGCCTTGGCTACGTTACACAGATGGGTTTCCCCAGGGAAAAAAAAAAATTGCTCAAAGTTCAAGGAGCTCGACCCCAAGATTCAGGGTGTGGAGGGCAGGCTTCTTGCTGATTTTGCTGGATTTTCTTACTGATTTTTACTAAAAAAGGTAGGTGTTGAGTTGGTGGGGAAATCCTGCTGGTGAGGTCAGGGCTGGCTGGTCCAGGATGCAGGAGGTGTATGTTCTTGAGAGGATAAGGAGGTGCCACACACATTCAGGCCAGTAAGCACAGATCACTCCTGAACAGATCTTCCTAGCAATGCCTCCTCACATGGCCCGGGTCATGAAAGCACCAAAGGGGAGGTCTAGACAGATTTGGACTCCATCGTTTTGCACTTTCTAGGGCTTGTGGGACTTCTTTCTTCCATCTCTCCAGTTAGCTTCTCCCTTGGAGGGCTCCCCCATTTAGCTCAGTAGCATGGCAGCTTTGCTGCTCTACCCAAAATAGTCAACCTCAGTCCCAAGACATTAAAACAGCTCTGGTGCCAGAACTGATGGGATTTCCTTCCTTCCACCGTACAGTGATCAAAGCACACCTCTTCATAAACTACAGCACTACTCACAACTGTACTTTGATTTCATGATCTGGCTGGTCTGTATGGAAACTAATCCATGCTGTGGTTTCATACAGATATATTTTTTTAAGAGGATTAAATCTCTTTACTTATTAAAGCAACTTGTTTATTAAGCCTCCTTTGATTTCTCTTTCTGGAAATATGTTTGTATATTAGAGACAGGTTTTCACCATCTACATGGACTCCCAAATCCTGTTGAGACTTGGATGGTTTGAAGCTGCTCTGAGTTATGCTGCCAAGGTGGTCTGAGGCATGGTGTACACCATCGCTCACGTCATGTCTCCAGGTTTTGAAGCAGCTCTTTCCCACATTCTTAGGAAGAAGCTTGGTTCTTGCATCTTTGGAAAACAGGTTGAGGGATTCAGGCTTGTTAAGTGTGGTGTAGGGGAGGCTGAAGGACAACCCAGTAGCTGTCTACGGCTACTTGGAAAGTCAAAGATAACAAAGTGAAGCTCTTTGTGGTAGAGCCAGGCACTATAACAAAGGGCAGCAGCCACAGACTGCGGCTTGGGAGGTGCAGGCTGGACAGCAGGATAAAATATATCTCCAGGCATACAGCGTACAGGCTGTTGAGAAATGACAAATTATTTGTGGAGGTGACTCGAGGCTTAGGCAGATGAAACCACGGCTAAGCCAGTCAAGATCTGACAGTGCTTCTGCTTCAAGCAGGACGTTCAGTTAAAGTCCTCCAGCTGATGTTGTCAGCCAATGTTTCTATGTCCCTCTGGTAGATACACCTCCCATTTTCTCCCCACGTTGTCCTTCCCTGCCCAACACACTCAGATATTGCCTACATTAAAGTCTTTCTACAGCCCAAACCCCCCAAAAGCCCACCACCTACCTCAGAGAGCCGAGAGGAGGACACGTTTCCAGACTCCTGGTTCTGACTTCTCTGGGGGATAGGTACCAACCAGATGAGATCCCATCAGCTCATCTTCCCCCTCAAGGACAGACTGGTGATATCCAACAGCCTCTGCACCAACCCAGGTCCTCTGCTAGCCGTGTGAAATCACCCCACGGTGAGAGGTGTTCTTCAGCCACTCGGGAGCCCCAGGCTGGGCTCTGCAATAAACACAGGCTGTGTTACTGCACATTAATTGTGCCGAGGGTAATTAGCAGTTACGTCAACATGAAGATTTCCAGTTTGTCTGCTGGCTCACTCCTTATGGAAATGAGGTGGTTGACGGTGAGCGGAAGGATGTCAGAGCAAACTCCAGAGGAAAAGCCTCATCCCTGATTAGGAAGATCAGCCCCTTTGCTCAGGGGTTGTGCCTTGGGCCATCTCTGCTGGACTTGGCACCATGCAGGTGGCATGGCAGGTAGGCCCAGTTGTCCACAATGGGCAATCCTGATCTTCACTTCACCTCTGAAGCTGCCATCTCTAGTCTTGTGCTCACTGCCTTCAGCCAGAAGAGACGTGAGAATGCAGCATCGTAGGATGGTGGCAGACCCTGCCAATACACAGGTGTCATCTTCTGTTAAGAGACAGGAGTTGTGATTTAAGAGAAAGCCTGTGGAGATGTTGAAGGTGGCAGGAGAGACCTTATTCCTGTTAAGTATAATCTTATAGATGGGCTTTGTCATTTTGTATTTTGGGGATTTTCTTGCCATTACTGAAAAATCCAGACTTCTAATTGAACAGATATTTCATTCATAAATCTTGCTCAGTGCTCACACTCACTAATTCCTGAACATGTTTCTGATAAAAGGATTCAGATGTAACACTTCACTTTTGGGAAGGTGATAAAACCACTGGGTGTTAAGTGCCAAAAACCACTTAGGTTGATCTTCTCTCATTCAACCAACTCACTGAGTTTTAAGTTTAAGAAAGCAAGAGCAAACAGCCTGCTCTTCCCAACTGGAGGGTGATGATTTGTCTCACAGTGGACACAGAGCACAAGCCAACCACTTGAGTTGAGTGCATATGACAGGAGGTCAGCATGAAACCCTTTGCATTTCGAGTGCCTGAGACATGAGATGTTAATGTTTCCTGAGTGCATTTCAAGGATGTATATGTTAAAGACTGTGATTAGATCTCAAACCAACAGAATCCACTCTCTTCCACCTGCTGCTTAAAGTTTACATGCGGAATATAAAGTTGAGGACTGGTGGGAAAAGAGAGAGAGCACTCAGACACAAAGGCCCATGGCTACATCATGATGTATGGGTGAAGAAAATAGCCAGGACTCAAATCCTGGGCAGGAACGTTTCCTAGTTAATCTGTATTCACAAAAAATTGGCCCTTGAAACCAGAGGAACAGAGACAAACAATAGCAACAAACCCCTCCTAGCTCACCCTGTCCAAATGACTCAGACTCCCCGATTTACTTCTGGATCTCTGTTGATGGTTAAGCAGGATTCACCCTGTCGAAGTTCTCAGCACTCTCTTTAGAGTCAATAAAGGATGAATACACATTTCCAGGGCACAGTTCACACCAGGCAGATGAAGTGAATTATACTATAAAAGTGCTGATTTGTCTTGGTAAGAGATACTCAGGTGACAAGCTCTAATTTACACCTCTAAGATGACGTGAGATGAGTCCCCCTATGGTGCCACCTATATCTACATGATGTCTATTTTATATTAGCTAATACATAACAAAAATACCAAAGCTGCCTTTTTCCAAAGCCCTCGCCTTAGGGACAGACCTCTGATGAGAACATCCCCTCCTCTTTCATTCTCATGACCCTGATACATCAATCCAACAGGAACTTAGGGGAGTTTCGCAACCTTCTAGGAGGACCTGCTGCACTCCCAGCACCTTTCCTGTGTGGCAGGATATTCTCTTGAGAGCATAACAGAAAAATAGTCTGTGTAGCAGTGAACAGGAGAGAAGGATGTGCTTCATGCAGTTCAATCTTAATGTTTTTAGATCTATTAGTTTTATAAGGTTGGAGAAGCCATAGGGTTAGGGGGTTTCTTCTTGGCAGGTTTGGCTGGGTTTAGAGTAGCGTTCTGCATGTTACTCAAGCCCAAAGTATCTGTTAGCAGCAGAAAATCACCTAGTGTGAAGATGAGCTCACACTAAACTAGCTATGGGCTAGATGCAAATTTGGAGTGCTTGAGAAGTGAAGTCAAAAGCTGTTTGTGTAGGTGACTTGCTCTGAGTCAGACCTCCTGCTAGACCAAGAGCCAGCTCATGGATGCAATGGAGCAAGTCAAGAGTTGTCTTATGCCTCCTCTAGGCTGACTCTTCCCCTTGTGATGCAGCTTTACCCTGTAACACTCCCCTTCCAGATTAAATAGATGAACTCAGAGGGCTGAGCACAACCCAAGAGCACCAGAGATGTTTCCTTTGTGGCCTGAGTTTCTGCTGGAGATACCACTTAGTGGAACATGACCATTGCCAATAGGATGCATGAGAAAATCCTGAGTTTTAATGCTATGGCAGCAGAATTCAATGCTTGTTTTCACTATAAGCATGTGGAGAAACATGTTTACTATAAAAATATACCTGAGTCCATAATAAGCAAATGGGGAAATTTAAAATGGGTATTTCCAGGAGTATGTCAACAAGATACGGTGAGTCACGAACTGTGCTAAGCTAAACTCAGCATTTCCTTTCCTTTGTGGGTTTCTGCACCAACATGGCTTTGAAAGTGTTGTACATGGGCAGCACCCATCTTTCCAAATAGGAGAGAGAGGAATGGAACATGGAGGGCTGATGGGTCTGCAGGTCTAACTCAAGCAGGGTGAGATGTGCCCTAACAACAGGCAAATTCTTGAGTGATGAACATGGCTTTTCCTCAAAGAGAAGCAGACATGAAGCAGGCAGGTAATGCAGAAAGCTTCACACAACCAGGTGAGTCCTCACCTCAGTTGTCTCTTTGATGCCTTTCCCAAGATGAAGGCACTTCCCCAGAACATGAAATTCACAGCAAGGACCAAGTGCCAGAAGCCATCTGTCAGCAGGGGATGTTTGCTGGGGCAGAGAAGGTAGCTAATGTGGTTAGAGAAGCATTGGGTGGTGGCAGCCTTATGTTTAGGCAAGCTGCAACAACAGCTGACCTGCAGTCCACCATATGGGTCTAAACAGAGGCTGGTTTGCTCCTGAAAAGAAAAAGCAGAAGTATCTGCTGACACCAGAGAGGAAAACAGTCCAGCAAAACTGTTTTATAAACAATGCATCTGAAAACCAGACTGGCTGATAAGAGGCAGATCCCATTAGTAATCAATATTGGGAGGCATTTTTAGGTGTTTCTGCATGGTTAATCTTTGGGGTTGGACCACACCTCTAGGTTGCCTTGGTAGTAAAAGTCAGATTCACCAGTTCAAGCATAGACTTTTAGATCTGGGCAAAGCAAGAGAAAATGCCACCAGCAGCATTTGGGAGTGGGGAACCCTAAATGAGAAGCACACCAACCTCATGGTGGAGGTACTGGGTGCAAAGTGGTGGGCTTGCTCAAACTGTCCAATGTCAACATTTAGGGACACCATAAAACCTGGGGTGGAGATGAGCTTGCGCAGCCTGATCTAGTACTGATGTTGGATCTGCTGTGAGCAAAAGTTTGGGCTCCCTTCCAACCTCAGCCTCTCCATGATGATCTTTTTGCTGTTGCCTGAGCTTCACAAAATGTGGTGTAGCTTCACCAGGAGCCAAATCTGTGTCTATTGCATTTAGCGTGTGGACACTGACCCCACAGGAAGAATGAGGAGGCTGACCTGGAAATTGCCACATGCATCTATTTTTTTTCTCCCTTGAATTCCTCTATCTGCAAAAACTAGAAGTCTCTTTTAAAAGAAAACCCCACCTTCCTATAGTACAGAGGGTGCTACAGCACCCAAAGGAGGGGGATGGGGGGGGAAGGACTCAGCATGGAGTCGAGTCCAACCTCAAATGTCAAAAGGCACCTCTATAAAACGATGGGCACTATGAGAAAAGATCTGGGGAGTTATTCAAAACAAGACCAAATACAGGTCATCGCAGGTAAGGCTGTAGCAATAAGAAGGTGGAAAATACCAGGTTTAGAGCTTGATCTCTACATCCCAGTTCTTGTTTTTAAGTCAGCCGCAGACCGAAATCACAGAAATCAGCACAAAAGGCATTGGCTGATACTTTTAAATTTTTTTCAGTGGTAAGAAAAGTTTCAGATAAATGCAGAGCTGTCACCATCAGCCCCAACACGGTATCCTAGGAGATGTGCTACAGGAAACACCACGCTGAGAACGTGACTCACTCTTTTTGTACCACTCTCACACTTACTCCTGGATATTCCCCGTGGATGCTTTCTTTGGAAATTGG
Organism: Chloroceryle amazona; assembly: GCA_027560015.1. Taxonomy (NCBI): domain Eukaryota; kingdom Metazoa; phylum Chordata; class Aves; order Coraciiformes; family Cerylidae; genus Chloroceryle; species Chloroceryle amazona. The sequence continues at coordinate 57,991 of JANHFX010023015.1, read as the reverse complement.
GGTCACTTACGCTTTCTTTGGGAACTGGAAATTGCCACGTTGGGGTTAGTGGCATAAACTTGTCATTAAAATCCGTGCACTTATTTAATATCAGCCTTTCAAAAACTAATTCTGCAGGATTAAGAGAGGTAACACCCCTCTTTATTGTAACCTAGGGCAACTGCTCAGCTTGATTATTGCATCCCAGAGCTCATCTCTCCTAAAGATCACAGGTGCCCTCCAGCTATTTGGGTATTATTTGTCACTGCTTATAACGTGAAGTCTTCTGCTCATCCGAGATTCTTTCTCTGCATGTCATGCTGTATATTTAACTTTTATTTTTGCTCTTGGAAATCACTCAAACATTCAGAAGAGAAAGCAGAGGAACAGATTTAAAGATATTATTTCTCCTTCGTGCTTCAAATTATTTTCATTTAGCATCCACTCAGGCAGCTCATCTAGGTAGCCTTTAAAAGGCTGTGTGTTGCTTATTCTCAGTCATCCAAACAAATTGGTCTGAAAGAACAATTTGTCCCCAAAGATAAGTAAATAACATTTACTAATGGCAGGTAAAATCTCACAGCTTTATTAGTTTCTCTACCAGTCACTGACTGACCTTCTAGTAGAAAACAAACTTTAGTGCAAGTTACAGACATTGCAATTAATATTTTTCAATTCCATTATTGCAATTAATTGCAATAAAGTTAGATAACAATATTGATAAAATGGAAAAAAAACCCAAACCAATAAATAACCCAGTATAGAGAATTTGTTTACCTTCTGCCTGGCGATGTCCAAAGGCAAAACACACACAGACACAAGGTATTAAAAACTGTGGACTTTTTTGTTTTCAGATTATATCGTTTAAACAAAACTCCTTCTGAAAGTCCCACCTTCCTAGCCCCCAAAGCCGTCAGGCTTTCAGCAATCTACATCAGCAAGCAAACACAAGGCAACCAGCTTTTGCTGCCCAACATAAACAACTGCTTTTAATACATGCATTTCACTCCATCCCATCCAGGGTACTCCGAAGACGTGGCACAGGAGGAGGAGAACATCCTGCCCACCACCCCGATCTCTGCATGGCACTGAGATGCCTCGCTGGGGAAGGGGCTTTCCCTGGCTGCCACCGCCGCTCTGTGCTGCTTTGCAAATAAAAAAGCAGAGCCAGGGCATTTTTCAGTCTTTTGTGTCTTTTTTTTTTTTTTGGTAGGAGAAGCAAATCTGCTCTGCTTAGTGTCAGCAACCCCAGAACAGGAAAGGGGGTTGTGTGCTCGAGAGCGTTCAGCTGTCAGGCGTAGGAAGTGGTGCGACACTTCCACGTACGCAGCAGTTCCTGAGACCACAGCACCTTGGTTTCAGCTGGGGACTGAGATGAGTGCAGCAAGCCAGCCATCTTCCAGCCTTACCTCAAAGCAGAGAAGCTCTTTATCTTTTGAACAGAGATACCCAAGTCAGCAAGAGCTGAATTGCAACTGAGTTTTGCTGGCAAAACATGACGGGGTTCACTTAACTTGCAAACACAGGGGAAACTCTTTATGAGAAATGTCAGACCTGCTTCAACTTCGACTTGTCTCTGCTCTTATGAAAAACACCCTGCTGGCTGCAGGAATGGGAGCCAGGATTTCCTGAGCTCTGATCTCAGCTTTGACAAGGACTACCCAAAGCACTGCTGCAAGCTCCTAAATCCTCTGCTGCAGCCTCCCTACCTCGACACGACTGACATAAAACACTTGGGAGCTTGTCAATGTCCCAAGCAGCACAGCAAATGGCCATGGAGAGGACAGTTTAGCCCATCACCAACCTCCAGAAAAGTTCAATTGAGAGTACACCAAACCTGGCAGCTGCCTGTCCCATCTACTCACAAAATCTTCCTTCATGTAGACACTGCCACATGCCTGGGCAGTGCATGTCTCCCTGCATTACCTAACTGCATTGGCTGCTCTTGCTGCTGGAGTTTTAATTTCTTTTTTTTTCCCTATTGTAAACCCTAAAGGTGTTTGTTACTGAACTTGCTGAAGGGCTGGTGGAATGCTCAGCACAACTGTGGATTAAACTGAGCAAGACTCAGGGCAGTTTAGGTTAGACATTTAGGAAGGTTTCTCTAATTTTTCAGGTCCTGGAACAGCCTCTCTGGGAAGGTGTTGGAGTCTCCATTATGGGACATCCTTCAAGTAAACCACAAGCGTGATTACTTCTGGGGCTTGGTTGAGAAATACATGGGATGATCTTTGAGGTCAGCCATCTGTCTCTGCCTCTAATCTTACGACTGTGCATGAGTTTGCTGCTGATTTACTGTGTGCCTGAGAGCAAATGACTCGGGGTTTTTTTTGAGATGTTTTCCTCCCACCACTAAGTCATAAAACTGAATCTTGCTCCATCATCTGAAAACTGGTAGCTAGTGAAAATATGCTCTCAAGGTGTGAAAGACTCCACAACTGCATGACTCAACAACATCTCATACGCTTCTGACCAACGTCCTTCCAAAATGATGAAAAAGGTACAATTAATCCCTGCCAGTTTCTTTCAGATTGATGTCTCTTAATCCCTGCCAGTTTCTTTCAGCTTAATGTCTCTGCAGCTGCCATTATGACCCTGTAGATCTGGTCTTTAGTCGAGGGAAATGAAGACAAGTCTTCCCTGAAGTCCTTCGGCTCAATTGCATCTCTCCCAACAGCAGTGATGAAGACATTTTTTGCTGTCTCTGAGCCTTCTGGGGAATGTTCAATAATGAAAAACAGTTCAGAGTCAGAGCTTCTTTCTTCTTTCATTTTATCCAATCTTTTAACTGTCTGGATCTGCCAGAGACACCACTCCTTGGTGCTACATTCATACCTCTTTTCTTGGACATGAAAGACCATGGTCGGTGAGGAAGAACGTCTCATTTGCAGGTAGGTACCTCCTGTTAAAGTCCTCCTTTTCAATCACTAATTCAAGTGTCATCAGAATTTGACTAGGGCATCTGAAAAAGATGCCCCTGTAACTAGAGGTAGTAGAGTTCTCAGCTGGAGACAGTTTCTAGGAAATCTATCTTTATATCTCAGAGGCCTCCAGTAGGTTCCTCTTCTTGCAGAGGGCAAGAGGAAAATAAACAGGATCCGATGAGAGTGGGATGGCCATTTTTAGGCAGCTGACAGCAATCAAACCGCCTGATTCGGTAGCTCTGTGTTGAAGTGGCAACACTTAGCGTCACCCTGAAAAGGAGACACAATCCAAAAACCAAACTCGTAGCAGTTCCCTGACCATCTCAAGGCAGGAGGTTCCTGTGGGGCTTTAGGACCTTGCCTGTGGGAATCTGGTGTCATCCACACCTGAGCCTAGGTCAGCATCCCCCAGTGATGTGCCCAGAGTGGCACTACAGAAGAGTACAGGAAGAGAATCTCCATCCTCATCTTGAGCTGAGGCTGAGGCTCTGAAGAAGGCTTGGGAAGCACAGGAGGAACATGAGACACAAACCTTCATCTGTCTATAAAATGTCCCCTGGTCTCCATCCAGCCTTTTCTTCTTCCCTTTGAATGGTCTTATTCTGCCTCTCTTCTCCTCCTGGCTTCTCTGGACCTCACAGTGCTGTCCTCCCCCCTCCTCCATCCCTGCCCCAGTCCCATATAACCTTGGCTTCAGTTTCCCTGTCTTCAACCTCACCATATGTTTATGAAACAGTTGCCTTGAGAGACCAGCAGAATTTGTTCACACTTTATTCTTCTTTGAGACTCAGCATTCATTCTTCTAGAGGTGGAAGGTCTATGGGACAAAAAGACCATGGCTGCCCCTCTTTGTGGTGGGCCAACATTAGCAGATTTGGGCTCCAGCTTTTCTGGAATGAGGCCAGTCCCAAAAAATGAAAATAATTTTAACTGCACAGCACTCATTTCTAACCCCTTCCTTGGGCGTGTGTTTCAATTTAAATTCATTTAAACAAAGAGAAATGAGAAAGAGAAAGGACAACATTTCAGGGAGGGCACAAATGGCCAAAAGGACAGCTGTGTTTCTGGGACAGCTGTTGAGGAAGAAGGTTGGAAAGAGGTTGAACTTTCTCAACGTTTTGAGGAAACAAAGCAGCAACGCAGGTGGTGCAAAAACCACAAAGAGCTTTGGGAAGGAGGTTTTGGAGAAGGAAGCACAGGTGCATGCCATGAGCAAAAGCAGAGTCCCAAGGACCCTGGCACTGGGAGAGGAAACTTTCCTCCAGTGCACGGGATGGGATAGCTCAGGAGGTATGTGGGGCCAAGGCTTATTTCCCTCCCTGCACTTGAAAGTACTGAACAGTGACAACAGTGAAAGGGTGAATTAAAGTGAAGGCAAGCTCACAGCTTGAGTGTCCAAGCAAGAAGACACACAACCCCCTTTTTCCCTGAATTATCCAAGACCCCATTTGGGTAACAGGCAAAGTAATGTTGTAGGGCACACTGTGCAGCATTTGAAAGCAACCAGCCTTGTGCATTCCTGCTAATATTTGGCCTTCAAACCCAGAGAGGTTGCAAGGAGTGGCAGTTGGTGGACAGCAGTGCTTGCTGGACACCTCCAGTCCCGAGTATCCTCACCCCATGGTGATTAAAGCTCTGTAAGGGAAGGGTGAGCACACGCATAACAGAGGTGAGGTTCAGAAGATGCTGAGATTTGAAGGCCAAAGCCTCATGGAGAAGCAGAAAGGAGGGAACCCATAGAGCTCTGCAGGGGCTGAAGTGTGTGAAAAAGAAACTAGTGCATCTGTGTAAGGTGGTTTCTCACTCAGAGGTGTGGGAATCATCTGTTTGTAAATCACTTGCTGGGTAAAGGGTACAAATCGTCTTCTCAGAGGGTGGCACAGAGTGACTCATGTGACTGGGGCTGACCTGCTGCTGCTGGGAGGATTTTCCCAGCTGCCCCAAGCATGGGGATAGAGGCTGCTGATCCTCCACTGCTGGGCTGGGGGCAGGACAAATGGGTTCATTTCTTTTCTGATTCCTGGAAAGCGTAAAGAGGAAGAAGGATTTATTTTCTCTATTTTTTTTTTTTTGTTTTCCAGGAGAGAGACCTTGCTCATGCACATCTTTTTGAGGAAAGGAAGCTCCTCTCCACATGGCCCACATCTTGCCCAGGGAGGAGGACGATGGGGCACAGCCTCAGAGCCATTCATTTTAATAGAGTCATGGGATCATAGAATGGTTTGGGCTGGAAGGGACCTTTCAAGGTCATCTAGCCCAACTCCCTGCACTGAGCAGGGATGTCTGCAGCTAGAGCAGGGTGCTCAGAGCTCCATCCAACCTCGTGTGGAAAGTTTCCAGGGATGGGGCATCGACCATTTCTCTGGGCAACCTGGGCCAGGGTCTCACCACTCTCAGTGTAAACAATTTTTTCCTCTATCTAGTCTAACCATCCCCTCTTTTATAGTTTAAAACCATCAACCCATGTCCTATTGCAACAGACGCTGCTAAGAAATCTGTCTTCATCTTCTCCTAGGCCCCTTTAAGTACTGAAAGGCCACAAGAAGGTGTCCCTGGAGCCTTCTCTTCTCCAGGCTGAACAACCCCAACTCTCCCAGCCTGACCTCCCAGCAGAGGGGTTCCAGCCCTCAGGTCATTGCTGTGGCCTCCTTGGGCTGTTCTTACTATTAACAGGGACAGGGGCCACTGACCAACTGACAAAACATTCCCACATTGCAAGGAATTTTCAGAGGCTTTTTGCCTCTGGGATGTTTCTATGCAAAACACAAAGGCATGACCAACACCCTGCATGCATGAAAGGTTGTGGCAAAGGTCTGTGATAGTTGGGTTCACTGCTGCACATGGGAAGAGGGTGACTTTTGTGAGGTAACAGTTGTCCAACATGCTGCCCCTGCAGCATCGCCTCAGAAGGATTCAGGGTCTGAAAACTTGAACTCCTGTAGATGTTCAATGGCCAACAGAACCCTCAAGAGCAAATATCGGCCACAGATGGGAAGTGGAGGGAAGTTTTCCTGCCTGTGTTTTCTGAGCTAGAAGGAGTTTCAGTCATGCATGGGAAACTTGCTGACTGCGAGCATGTGGGGCCACCAGCACGTATGCTCATGATGAGAAAGTGAGAAGCAGAAGCCACGATGGTCACATGACCATTTCTTACCCCTAAGTGAGACAGAGCAGTGAATTCTCCTTTTAAACAGATGCCCTGGTGCAGTCAGGGGGTGGGAGCAGCACGGGGCCTCAGAAAGCTGTTCTGATCTGCCCAGCACTGGCACTGAGCGAGCAGCTCCTGGGCATCGTGCCTGGCCACCTCCTACTAGGCAGAGCCCTGCATGGTGTAGGGTGAGGGCTTTGCCAGGCTGCTCCAGGTTCCTAATCCCTTTTGGGAGGAACCTCAGTGCAATTCTGCCCCTTTGAAGGGGAACCATTGTGGGGAGAAAGCATCAGTGCTCAATTTCATCAGGGCGTGGGGTGGATGAAGCCCGGTGGGCACAGTGGGGAGATCCCCAGGGAGCACATAAAAAGCCTCATTTCCTGAAGATGGAAGATGAACTGGCAGGCACATATTAGCCCTGCAGCACGCCCAGCATGCCAAGCATTGTTTTCCATCATTCCCTGGTAGCAGCTTCCTCCTGCAGCAGTGCTGGTGACGGGGCAAACCCCTGCAGCACCTACAGCAATGCACCAGCTACGCCCACTGACAAAACCCAAAGAGATATCTCCCCTCCAAACATGTCTCTGGCCAGAAATGCCCTTTGCTTCTTTTAGTGAGGACCTGGTGGAGAAGAAGGGCTGGTTGGAGGCCAGACGTTGAGTTTTGCCCCAGGCAGGCTGCAGCATTCTAGTCACTGCAACCCTGTGGTCCCCACGGTGATCTCTGCAGGTACCAATGGATGCCTGGGGATGATGGAGCCAGGACAGGATGTGAGTCTGGTTGTCCCTGATCATCCATGGGGAGGGAAAGGTTGTCTGTAGGTTTCTGCTGGGCTGTATGGACCTTAACTGCAGGTACCAGCACAAACAAGCACTGTACATGAAAGAGCATCAACTGCAGCTCTTCACCTGAAAAATGACCCACTGGACTAATGTTTTTCTTTGCTTTTTCTTCCACATAAAAGTGATATCTGAGCAGATGTGGTGTGCAAGTGGATCTTTAGTAGGAGGTCAATCAGCTTAGTCCTGGCTGAATTTTCACATCTTCTCACACTTGCAAGATCTTCCTGCTCATCCCTGGATAGCAGGAGTCAACAGAAGGAACAAGACCCAGGTGCCCTGATGAGGAGCAGAGGATAAAAAACTAACACATCCCTACAGCCAGTTCTTGGAGCTGCCTGTAAAATGAACCTCATCTGCATTTCATTGGTTGGATTAAAGCACTCTTGCATCTCGGTTCAGAGCTGCTGCTCTGAACAGTCAGCGAAAAAAGATGAGCAGAGGAGTGGCAAAGCCAAATGAGTTGACACGGGAACTGAAGGGGACAGATAATGAAGCTGTGTCTCTTGGACTCACAGAATGGCTGAGGTTGGAAGGTACCTCTGGAGTTCATCTAGTTCAACCCCGCAATGAACCATCTTCAGATGATTCATTCTTTCTTGGGTAAGGCCCAGGGGACCAGCTCCAGAGGCAGCATAAAAGTAGAGAACAAGTCCCAGGGTACAGATTGCAGAGGGCCTGTTAACATCCCATTGCTGTGCCCTGTCCTGAGGTTAAATGCAAGCCAACAGAAAAGCTGTCCCCATCAGCTCTGCTGGCCTGACCTAGGGTTTGCTAACTCTGGTAGAATTAAAAGATTTTTTTAAACTAAAGAGGATAGATTTAGACCAAATCTAAGGAAGAAATTTTTTACCCTGAGGGTGATGAGACCCTGGCCCAGGTTGCCCAGAGAGGTGGTTGATGCCCCATCCCTGGAACCATTCCACGTGAGGTTGGCTGGGGCTCTGAGCACCCTGCTCTAGCTGCAGAGGTGCCTCAGGATATCTGAGAAGTCCACACAAGCCCAGCAGCTACAATACAGGTTGTATGGAAGCTCATGCCCATCTCTACTGTCAGATGGACACCAGGAGCATCTAAAATGTCACGAGACACCTGTATATAGGCAGTTAAATCACACTCACATGTTCTTCCCTGAATTTACTGAGGCATGGAGCTACCTGTTTAGCAGGTCTTTGTCCCTCCTGTTACCTGCACCTAACCCCTCTCATATTGAGGTGGACCAAGAGGCTTCTTACCCTGGAGCAGAAAGCAAGGGAATTAACTGATGACTGACATTTGTGTCCTTATATCTTCTCTGGTAGCAACCAGATCAAGAGTCTTTCCAACAGCAGTCCTGCCTGCTGTCCCATGCTCTGTGGGTTACTCAGCATGGGGACCAAGAGACTTCAAGGGCTTGGTTTGGCTGGTGACTTGGGTCTGTTATGCAGGGTGACACAGCCCTTGTGATGTGCCCCCTGTACAGGGGCTTGTCAGGACAGTATGGTACCACAGAACCAGTTTTTCACCTGCTTGTTCCCAAAGAACCAAAGGGTTCAGATGCCTCTTTCAGAAAAAATACCCCCCCAAAAGAAAGCTAAACCAAAACCAACCTGACAAACAAAACCCCAAACAAACAAACAAACCAAAACCCCCCCACACACACACATGAAAAAAACCCACTACCAAAAAATAGCAGCTGCACTTGTTTTTGCTGCAGGAAGTTCTTCACTAACAGGAGAAAAGACAGTTCCTTTTAAAGCCAAGACATTTGTTAGCACTTCTTGTTCTCCACTCTGCTGTCACCGTTGGAGCCATCACAATATCATGTCCTTTTTTGTGCCTGTCATCTGGGCTGCTGCTGCTCCAGTGGAAATGACCCTCTGGAATTTCCACCAAATACAACACTATTTTTTTCTTGCAGTCATTTTTTTGCCTCATCCCTGTCTTCCTGGGTGAGTCATTTTGCCTTGATGTCCCTCCTTCCTCACCCAAATTACTACTGCTGGCAGTGATTTTCAGCTGTTGAGCTGAGGATGTAACAACAGCTAATATTTTATCTCCTGTTTCCAAACCAGAATTAAATAGCAGAAAAACAACCCTATCTCCTCACTGTAACGATATTTTATGTACCATGAATCTGCTACTGCACCCCCTTTGCTGGTGGTGCTCCTTCCCCTCCATGCTGAGCTGCTCTCCCAACTAGCTCTGCTTTGGACACACATTTGAAAGTGCCACCTGTAAGGACCAGTTTGAGTGTCTCTGGTGTGAATTCATCACCTTGGGCTAGAACTGCATGGGCTTTCCCAACTCTCTCTCCACCCCTGGACTCACCACCTTCAGCTGAGCAAATAACCACCAAACCCTAGATCCCAGCTCTGCACGCCCCCACCACAGCTCATCTCCATGTAGGTCTGATGCTAACCAGCTAGAGAAAAATCTGGAAGCATAAAGCCCCAAACCACAATTATTTATTTCACAGCACAACAGAATTAAGGTTTCTGTCAAGGGTTCTGCTGAGTATTTAACCTGACTGTGTGGAAACAATCTTGGTGGTGGCTCCCCATGGAGGTGCCCTCAAGGTGCCTGTCCCATGGTTCACACAGCCCTGGGCAACAGCCACTGTGCAATGTGCTGGGACCAGAGGAAGTGTGTTCCTCCTGTTAGCTGAGAAACATCATTGCTGATCATCCATCCTGATAGTGATTGTTGTCTTGTGTCTTCTGCTGACATCCCTCCTTCTCCCAGAAACCCATAGGCACCACGTGCATCCTTCTGCCCTGTCTCCTGCAAAGGGATCATTGAAGTTTACCATGAGTGAGCTCCTCTGGCATGGTCTAGCTAAAAAAATGCCATAAAATTTTCTGTGGGAGAGATGGGATTGAAAAAAACAACAAATTCACCTCTGTTCTGTTAGGTTGGCAGAGAGCTATAGACTGGCACCGGCCAAAGCAGCAAGCCCTGGCATTTCCTGGCTGCATGACCTGCTATGGAAGAACTACAATGGTTGAGGCTTGTACTGACACGGGCAGGGCTCCAGCAGCAAGATTTGTTATTGAACTAAACTCCTGGCAGCTGCTGGTGAAGAGGCTAGAAGCATAGAATCGTGGAATTTGTTTGGTGGGAAAAGACCTTTATGATTATCAAGTGCAACCATTAACTCAGCACTACCAGGGCACCACTAAACCATGTCCCTCAGCACCACAGCTTTGAAACCCCTCCAGGGATGAAGATGCAACCACCTACCTGGGCATCCTGGGTCAGCCCTTGACAACTCTTGCAGGGAAGAAATTGTTTCTCAGCTCCACCCTAAACCTCCCCTGGCACAACTTGAGGCCATTTCCTCTTGTCTATCACTTGTTCCTTGGGAGAAGAGACCAACCCCACCTGGCTCCAACCTCCTGTCAGGGAGTTGTTAAGAGTGAGACAGTCTCCCCTGAGCCTTCTTCTCTCCAGGCTGAACAAGCCCAGCTCCCTCAGCATCTCCTCACCCCCCTTGTGCTCCAGCCCCTTCCCCAGCTCCATTGCCCTTCTCTGGCCCCGCTCCAGCCCCTCAA
>JANHFX010023014.1:27277-52142 GCA_027560015.1 Chloroceryle amazona | reverse complement strand
GGCCCGGGCAGCGGCCCGGAGCGGTCTCGGCTTGGGAGCCCATTTCCAAATTGTGGAGTCACAGCCTCTCGCCTGGCGAGCTATAGGCAAACAACCCCCCCTTCTCAGTATTCAGCCGCTTTCCTGCGAGGTGCACACTGGACAGACGAGGCAAGCACAGCAGAGCTAACACAGCACCGGACAAGTACTCCAGGGGGCATTTTGTATAAAAAGTTTTTTTTTTTTTTCCTTTTCAAAAAGGAAGAGAAATAGAAATCTCATTCTTCCTCGGATGCCTTTAGTTAAGGTGCAGCTGTATAATCGTTTACAAAACTAGCCCATGATTCACAAAGGGTAACTTGTCAGGGGGACCTCAGTCCCATGGTTCTACTGCTGTGTAAAAGATAAAGCCCCAGCATTCAGTGGGCTGCAGATGAGCCCTGACTGAGCATGGAGAGCAGAACCGGTAGCACCACTGAACTGACAAGTCTCTGGCGAGGAGGATGAAAAATTTTGGAGCCTATGGCTCCAGCCAGACTATGTTCCTTGTGCCTGCTCTGTGTTTCTCTGCCCTTTAACCACTTAGCTTTTCAGTGCTAACAGCAGAGACACGTCATTCAGCAAGCACCACCTCAAGCTGACAGCACAACTGATGGCAAATTCTTAACCCTGCATTCACAGCCATCTAGCAAGCACCACAGCCTCTCCGCAGCCAGAACTGTGGCTGCCGCAACATCACTTAACAGCTTTGCAGCCCTGGTCTGTCCACAGCCCTGTGCTGAAGCCTTGCTATGGTAAACTCCATCCATATCATTACCGTTTCAGAGGCTAAACCAAAACCTCAGAGCATCCTGAACGTGGCGCTTGGCTGCTACCTTCCTACAGTAACTGAAGCTAGGAAAGTGCTGCCACCACTTGGTAAAGCTTTGGAGTTGACTGAGCCAGGTAAGGAACACCACTGGCAATCTGCTCTCCTTCCTAACTGAAGGCCCACATAACAAGAGATAGTGATATAAAAATTTCTAAGCTCAAACTCCAAGAGAAGTTAATTTTGTCCCCAGAACCAGAGGAATCAGCAGAACACACTTCAGTAGGTTAGAACTGACGGCGGCAAACCCGAGGGACACTCAGTGCCTGTAGCTGAAGGGTGAAACATGCTATCTGGCCACAGAGGCTTTTCACTTTGGAATTTGTACTCCCCCAACCCCACCAATTCAGCACCTAAGCACTGGCATCACCCTTTGCAGCTAGACCACGGAAGGACAGACACCCAAACTCTGACTTCAATCCAGGACTGAGCCACGTACAGCAAGCAGTCAACCTTCACCATCTGACAGAGGTACAAATTCCAAGCCCAACACAGGAATTCTTTTCCAAACTTCGTTCTGAAATAAACACGGGATACACTCCACAGAGGACACTCCAGACACAAGCCATGGATGCAGCTTATGCAGAGTCACAGTATTTGACCAGATCTTATATAAAATCGTAGCTTATCTTTTAAATTCAAATCACATCAGTGTCATCTCACATAACATCTGAGTCAGAGATGTGCTCCTCCTACACTCCGTTAACACAAACCACTCAGCTTCATATCATATCTAGCTAAAGTGTGGGGAAAATACAGTCACTGCAACATCAAAGACAATACATTGGTCTTGACCTGGTAACTATTGTTGGGAGTTGTTGTATTTATGTAAATTCTTACTAGGATTTGGTCACCTGCTATTTCACACAAGGAGAGAACACAAATCTTACAGAACAAAACAATGCCCATTAAAAGGAGAACCACAGGTTGGAACAGGCTCGAGAAAGCAGTGGTGTTGTACCAACTTTTGACTTGCTTTTCTTTCCTTTTTCCTCCTAACACAAGAGCTTGTTTCAGTGATACCAATATTCAAATTACACGAGGGAGGGTAAAACATCATTTCAAGCTTTCAAGATTTGTGCTCCTCTTTAAACAGCATCACCAGGAACATTGACTACAGTTATTTTACAAATGCATGTAACAAGGTAACTACAGTAGTAACTTTTGAGATACTCTTCATAGCAAGATTTTACAGTGACCAATTTCATTAGCTCCCCATTTCTTCTAAGGGATAAATAAGACCCACACGGCAGTCTTGCCCATGTCATGACCTCTTAGAGGCCAATGACCATACTCGCCACTCGAGTCCCATTTCTAACCCCCAGATACACCTGACAAGACAATGCATGTCAGTCCAACCCCAGTCTGACCAATGAATAAACGTTCTACACCAATCAATGGACCGCTGCTGCTGTTAAAATGGAGTGAAAATACATGCTACTGAGTTTTCTACATCAACGGCTGCTGCTTTACAGACTGCCAACATTGCTTTGCTTTTTCTCAAGTTTGACAGGCTTGGATTCTAAGGTCCCATACTTTGGGAGAGAAGATCCCACCGTAAGTGAAATTACCTATCATCTGGAGACTGTGCAGAAATGAACATTCATCCAGATTGAAACGAAACTGGAAATCCAGGAACACAGAACATTCTTCTAAAACAGTTTAATTAAAAAAATGTGAACTTTCTTGAAAACTGGAGAAGCCCAAAGCATATTGTGTGTCACCTGTCTTAGTCACAAAGAAACACAGTTGTCAAAAAAGATATTTAAGTTTAATACAAATTTTATACAAAGAAAACGTGAAAAAATACTTCCATATGCTAAAAGCAATTATGCTTCACAAATAAGGCCAGCTAGGCTATTTTTGACACAACTGCAATTCACGAATATTCTGTTCTTGCTTGTTTTTTTCCTAATACTTTTTTTCCTCTAATCTGGGTACTAGCTGGAGACTGTACAAACCGCGTTCTTTTATAAACAATGGGAGAAATCAACATGACTAAAATGTACAACAGAATGTACTGGAATGATATCATACAATTAATTTTCTCATATACATACATCACCTTTGCTTTGTTCAATGCTTTCGTTTTACACAACATACAAAATGGTACTACAGTGTAAGTGTAACAGACAGCATTTCATGGGTTACTTTCTCTCATACTGTACTGCTTCATGCTTACATAAAAACATAAATTCCATCATATAAATAATACATGCTCTGGCCCAGCATCAAGAGTCCTTTGCCCATGTTTTTCTCCACACCTAGTTCTTGTTTAAAGTCTTTTCAGAGGATTTAAAAAACCGAAAGAAAACCGAATTGTGAAGCACAGGAACAAACTTTACTTTTCTCAATGATCAGAAATCACGCTACAACCAGCTGATATTACACTTTCCAGCTTTTCTTAGACTAAATGAAATTTTAACTTAATTTTAACCTGTAAACAATATAAAATTTAACAGTCTGGTCGTAGTGAAAAAGCAATGTAAATCTTTATGTATTTCAGGTGCACAAATTGGAAATGCCGTAATTTGCCTAATACAATTAAATGAAAAAAGATACCTTTCATCACTTGGCTGCTGAAAGAAATTCTACAAGAGTTTCAAAGTGCAGAATTTTTTTTCAATGCAAATGGAGTCGTTCAGATTCTCACAATTCTATGATCTGAGGCGCAACTGCAGTTTCCTAAGACCAGTTTTCAGTGTTAGCTTGTGATAAGGCTGTTTTAAAACCTTCTTTCTCCAACTTCAAACACTCTTTTATAAGTTAAAGTCAATACAAATATAAAAAGGAGATGGTACTCTAATGACATCCACAAATTGTACATTATTTACAGAAGAAGCATAGATTTATTATGGATCTTACCTGTCCCCTCAGCTTTTCTAAGCCAGCGCTAATGCTTTACATTAATGTAGTGTAGTTTATGCTTTGTACACATATACAAAGCTAAAGTCTGAACCTTTGAGGTTAATCCAAAGAACTGTTTATTTTTCACATTTCTATTAGATTTATTTATTCCAACAATTGTATGGACTTCTTGTTAGCAGTTAGACTCTTCGTACTTGGACTGGCATTGTGGTCTGAACATACTGAACTCCAGTTCTCATTGCCACTGTCCCAGCAGAAGGACTTACCACTACAGGAATGGTCTGTGGATTAAAACCAAGAGAAACATATTGTTATGTTAAAGGTCACACAAACATGCCCACAGAAATAGAGATTTATTTTCCAGGGAAAATCCAGAGCAAGCTCCAATTTTGTGCAAGAATCAGTACCTTTATTACCGCAGTATGACCTCATTCCAGGGTAGAAAGTAGTGTATTACTTTCCTCTAGCCAAGAGTTTTTCCTGCATTAGTATTACTACTATATAATTACAAGGACAGGTGCTCCTACAGGTACTGTACACGCTCTGTCTGTGCTTGGAGAGTTAGGTTTTATAGTTACATCCAGTTATGCATTTTCCCTAAACTAATACATGGGAAGAGGAAAAAGGGCTAAGAAAATCCTTTGTCATTTGAAAAAGCTTTGACAAATCAAACTGGAGTACAAAAATACCCTTGATTATAAGTATATTCTTGTTACACATTACTGAAATCTTTTTCCCCAAAAGGAACTCCCCCATGCATTCAGTCTACACAGAAGAGAACAAAGAACATCCATTTCAACAAAAAAGCACTTAAGTTAACTTTGCACAAATCAGTAACAAAAACATCAGCATTACTGGGAACTGTCTTATACACCCTGTAAAAATATTAATATAGAATAAAACTTTTCACTTCCATCATACAGATTGTGGTCTATAAATCTCGACAAATGAAGTTTCAGGACATCTCTATAGGTGGCAATTGATTCTACAGATGCAGAGACAAAGGCACAAGACTGTTTAACAATCTGGTCAAGGTCACATCACTCTGGAAGATCTGGAAAAGTAATTATTGAATTTTAAGACTGTGTCTTAACCTTCCTCCAAAAACGTGAGGAAGTCTTGCAATGTCTGGACTGTACAAACCGCAGGTGTGTTTTGAAACAATTCCAGTGATGCACAACTGGTGATCGAACAGATGCATCCCTTCCAGTTCACAACATCTTGTGAGAGAAACAGGAAGTGAGATTTTGAGGAATCTGAAAGGGATGCTCAGATCTTCCCCTGATGGTAGTGTGACGTTCCAAAGAGAACATGGAAGAAGAAATACACGTTCACTGAAGCCCAATGTTTCCCCACACTGTTTTAAGAAACACATTAGTGTCTTAATGGTACTCAACAAGGATTGTGAGTGTCCCTAGAGATGGATTACAGCCGAGAGTGTTTATCACCTCCTTTGTGACAAAGTCTGTGCCTTCCAGAAGCCTACTCATTCCATTTCCTGGAATGCAAGGTTGATGAATTAATATTTTTACATTATTTTAACTGCAGAAAGAATAATACCCAAACACGGAACCAATTTGCTAAATAAATTCAAGATTACTGCCGTTTTGTAACAATTTCAGATGTGGTCAGAGGGTGCAATGGAAAGGTACCCAGCAGATGCACTGGAAGGTGTTCAGAGGAAGAAATTCCTAGTTGGACACAAAGTGCAAACTGAACCCTAAAGAAGCCACGATTTAAGCCACTGTTAGTACTACAGGTGGGGAAATCAAGGTTGCCACAGTCACCTTTTAAATATACACACTTACAGAAATGAGAAATTAAGTTTCAGTTCTTACAGCGATCGGGATATGGAATGTGCGAGACTCCTTAAATGTGTTAAGATCATTCCCTGAGAGGTAAATTTTCCACCTCTGCCAGTTTTACACATATGTACATTTTGCATACATATTAAACATGCACTAAGGTTTAAAATTATTTAAATTGCACGTGCAGTCATCAGAATACAGAGGTGTCTGTAGCTGTGCAAGACTAATGCAAATGTGTACAAAGTTTAAACATGCACAAATAAAGGTTGAAACCTTTCAGACGTTCCAATTATGCTTTACATAACTCAATACACTTCATGTTACAGAAAACCAATGAAGGGAACTGTCATTTTTCTGACTATTACACCAAATCACCATATGATCTTGCAACCTCTCAGCTATTCACAAAAGAGCCTGATGTCGACGTTTGCTGTTGATGTTAAAACGCATATAAAACCCTGTTGTTATGGTCATTCAGTCCAAGCAACTTCGGGGCAATGCTGCAAAGGTGCACAGTGCTCTCAGTTGAGAGAAAATGAGTTAAAACGCTGCTAGGAATGTGAAAAGTCATGATCCCCACTCAGAGCAGTAACATTTGTGTGGAACATAATGGCTACAAAATACTGTAGGTCTGTGCACGTGCATTCACAGACAGACACACGCAGGGGCGCGTCTCCTGAGAGGGTGGGGGGCACGCGCGGGGCCCTGCGCACAGGGAGAGTCGAGACAGTAACTTCTATAGCAAATTAGGCCTCACAATCACAGTGTGATTAAGGTACACTGATAAATTAGTACATAGTTACTACCATAAATTATCTAACTTCAGCCAGAAAAGGAACTGAAGCTCTCCATGCGTGGGCTTCTCTGTTGAACCCACCATGAAGACAGAGCGTGCCGAGCCGTTACCAGCGCAGCGTCGGCGTATTTCCCTTGGGCAAGAAGGTGGTCAGCTCGGACGCCGCGCTGACTCTGGAGTGAGCGCTGCAGAACACGGCCAGTTGAAAGAATGGGGTATTACGGTGCATAAAATACACAAATCAAAACTCACTTCTGTCCCATCTCCTGTGACTGAACTAGGGAAACTCAAGCGTCCTTGGTTAAGTCTTTGATGGAAAAAAAATAGGTCTGATTCCAATGCTGTTTCTCATAATTTTGTAACACTAATGTGCAAGTCTGCATGGGAGATACGCTACTGATGAATCTCTATTTTCTGTCTTAGTTACTGAGATGTCACAGGAATATCAAGCATAGCTCAGAATTAATTAAATCTTTTTAGGATACCATAGACAAAAAGATATTAAAAAGATATTTAAAATGAATTCTATATATTTACACTGATGTTGTGGTCAAGTATATACATGAAACAGACGAATAACTGACATTATAATGTAAAATGGAAGTCTGACTGTCCTCAGCACCTTCACTAAACTTAACGACAATTTCCGAATCCCTGGGACAACGAACAATGAAATGAAAGGGTGGAATGTTGCACAGCAAAATAAAGACATTTTGCATTGCAAGTTGAGACTACCAGTGAATTCATATCTTGATAGAAAAGCAGATGGAGACAACCCCCCAGAAATACTGAGCAGTTTTAATTCCAGGAACAGTACTACTGCAGACTTTAAATGATGTACTTACTTACAATTGTGGGTTGAGTAGTTGGAATATAGGTGGTGGTCTGCGGTACCTGGACCAGTTTTATAGGCTGGTTGCTTGTCACACCTGTTGCTATCTGCAGAGACAGCACAGGCAACCTCAGTAGAAGTCTCAGCTCTTACATAAATTCCACCTAGTTATTATTATTATCATATGAAATTTATGTTGGATGTTTTGTTCATGTTAAAAATTTGCATCGTAATGAATTCACAGGTTACTTTGTTGTTAATAAAACAAAATTCAAATTATGAACATGATCAATGTATACAGCATGATGTTTCAGGTAGAAAGAACATCTATGTGAAAGCAATTCCAGATTTGTATAACTGGAATATATTCCCTGGCAAAAGTTTTAGGTAATTGATTTTTCTCCCATCCCCTATTTCCCCAGTAATACAAAGGTTGTGCTGCCACAAACAATGCATATGAACATCGACCGAGCCAGAGTTTAACTAACTTCTCCAAGGCATTCAGGTGGAACAGCACATCCTTGTTCCCTCTTCAAATCTGTTTCCCAAGTTACTCCCTTAGATGACATGTCAAGCCCAGAGATCTAACACCAGACAGTAGCAAAAGTGTCAAGAAATGCACACAGCTCTCTAGTTTACTATACTCCCCAATTCTATAGGACTATCTCGATGAGACATCATGCTGGAATCACAATACTACAAAATTAGTTTGCTTTTAATATTTTAAAATACAACAAGGCTCCTACTGATGCGGGGGATCAAGTGTAAGGGTTTGAAGGATCAGCCCCCCTCCCCCCCAGTTTAATAAATCTTGCAAGGGTAGAAGAAAAACGATGCTGAAATTGCTAATAGTCAAGCTCTACCTATAAAGCAGAATCTTCTCTATAAACATTTTCTACATATGCAATGTTAAGTCCCTTTTATTACAGCATTTGCTCATCCTTGCCTACTGAATACTATCAAGAGTAGATGCTATGGAGATTTCGTAACTGCTCCGTTAGCTGTAGATCCAGGTGAATTGTTGTATCAGTGTTATGGAACATTGTGGTACCCTAGTGGCAGTCTGTTGTGATTAAGTAAGTTGATTTGAATGCAGGTCTTGAGCTTGGCCTCTGAACCCCCAGGCAAGAAGGGCTTGGAAGTGCTGCAGTCAGTATTGCTTATCAGAAGGCAACTTGTATCGAAAGATCCAGACCAGAAGCTACACTGATGGGTCCTGGAGAGAGAGAGAGAAAGAGGTCCAGTCCCCTTTGGCTGGAAGGATGAGTCAAACCAACACAAGGTTTTACTGGGAATGAATGAAGGGGAAAGGGTGTTGACACAAATAGATTTTTTTTTTTCCAAGATGAAGAAAAAAAACAACACTACTCCCTATCTCACTCCCCAAATCACACTCTTTGAAATATGCAAATGGTCATAAATTTCTGGCTGATCCAGGGAAGCCTTTAGGGGTAGATTTCAGAGAAATCTTACATATTATTTTTGTCTGAAGTGACAGCAATTATACTCACTGTAACACTCTCTTTGCTTTTGTCAGCTGAACCTTCCTTTTCCTTCGGGGTGCTGGCTGTTTCTGTGGGTGTAGGCTGCACACTTGAACTGGGCTGGGATGATTTATTTAATGTTTCTGTGCTAATTTCAGTATCTGTTTCTTGCTGTGTTGCAGTAGCTAAAATAAAGGAAAACAGAAAACATAACTGCTACTCATGTGTACCAGTGCAGTCACTCTCCCCCCAAGCACATGAAGAACACTGGGTCACTGTGCATTCCACCCACCCGAACTCCCTCGCTGTGAAACAAGTGACCAAGAGCAAATTTACCTGACTGCGTGCAAGACTTCATATGCTCAGGCCAGTGTGCTTGTTGGCAAGGATAGTCACAGTAGCTAGTATTCCAACAGCAATAAAAAATGGCCTCCTTCTTGCAGTTAGCACACCACTGCTTCTTTTTAGTTTCATCCACTGCTTGCTGCTTTTCCAATTCCAGCTGCTTCTTCACCTCAGCAATCAACCGATCTCGCTCCTGTTCTAGACTCTGACGCATTTCGGCCATTGTCAGTTCTACTCAAAATGCAAAGAAAGAGTTTTGCATTTTCTGCCCCCCAACAGCAAGGTGCAAAGCAAAAGCTTTTGTGAGCTTGAAGACAACACAAAATTAAAACTAAGAAAATATTCGAGTTTGAGCATCCATTTCACACCTACTCAACAAATGAAAGTCTTCCATCTTCTTGCCTTATTCTGGCATCATAAATTTTTATCCTTAGCCATCACCTTCCATTTATTTAATGTACTGAAAAGGTGTCTGCTAACATCAGCACATAACACCGTACAAGGTTTTCTGTCCTTCACTTGGACAATCTGTAGTATCACATGATGAAGGTAATACATACTACAAGCATTTGGATTTTCTATTTAAGACAAAACCTGACACTGTTTTGGACTGCCATTTTCATACCTAAATTATGCTTCATTTCTGAGAGCTCCTGTTGATGTAACCATTGGAGTTTTTCGATCTCAATCCTCAAACGTCGAATCTAAATATTAAAAAATTAATAGTAACAATGAACGTATAATATGTAATTATTACACAGAAAAACACACTCAGAGCAAAGACCCTGATAATCATTTACATCAAGGCTTCTTCCTATTAACACAAAGACAAGACCATAGTAAACTTCATACCAAAGTCTGAAGTATTCCAAATATTTGTTTGGTAAATTTGCTTACCACAGAAAATAAACAATTGTATGAAAACAAAAAACATTTCTATTAATCTTGTTTCCTCTGAAATTAGTTGAGCCTCACATTTCTCTGACTGGAATCAAAACCCTATTCCTCAGTTTTGTTTGCATTTATTAATATATTTGATTCATTTCATTACCTTTTAGTCTGGATGAGGCTTAGGAAAGCAAGTTTTTCATTCTCTGTGGACTGGGAATACAAGTATCATTGCTCAAAATTGTGACTCCCTTATTTTGATCAAAACAAGCAAACAGTCTGAGCTTTATTTGTTCACAGTTGTACTTACTTTACATTGCTTAATCTGCTTTTTACAAGTGTAAAGAAAACACTTAAAAGATACTAAGTACTACCCTTGAAGATAACTGAAAACAATGTACAGCATTTCATTAAGAAATGCAAAAAGTATTGAAGTATGTATTAAAAGTATCAAAAACTCTGGTCATAATCACGTAACTGCAATAGGCTACTGCACTAGAAGTAAATTAAAGTCTTCTTCCCCTGATGGACAAATACATGGTTTAAAAAAAAATGATACTCTCAAAGCCCCTGATTTTTAAATTTTAAACAAGGTGACACAAAATTCTAACAGAAGCTTTGAGAGTCCGGGCTTGATGGCTTACTGCTTGTCTTATCAAGCCCATCTGGGATTTCTTCAATGTTTTTCTCCCTACTCTCATCATTACTTCTAAGACAGCATAGAAATTAGTATCTTTAGACAGGCTCAATATATAATACTTCGTAGGTATAGTCATATGGTACTATTATATAATAATATTTTGCAACATTCACAGTTAAAATATAAGCAGCAGCATTTATTATTTTATCTTACACTAACCTCAGCTATCGTACTTCCAGTAGTATTTTTTGAAAGATCATTATATATTTCAGTCATTGTTCCTTTGATGGCATCCATCATCTGAAAGACAAAAATGAAAAAAAGGTCTTTGGTATATATTTTTAATAGATACCAGCTTTCAACCACTCCAAAGTGAACCTCTATTACTACCAACAATGCCCCGTGTCTCTATGTATTTATCTAGGTCTACTTTTAGAGGACTCTACTGAAAGTAGAACACAACACTTTTGATCAGGACCCCGATTTTTAAATATCCCGAACCAGTGAACTGCTTGACCTACTTTTATGAGAAATTGCCATTGACACAGCTTAGAAACAAAAAAAAAAATATCACCATGACTTTGGAGAAGAAACTCGGGGTGGGGAAGGGGGGAAAGACATTAGACATCGAGACACTGCTGACCACTGACAATCCCACGTATGGTTGAGTGGGAACACAAAGCTGACAATCAAGATTAATTCTGATGCTTTTAATGCCTGGGTACTCAAATTTATTTCCTTATGTAGTATTCACCTTGATTTTTTGATTTAATGATCTAAGAGAGCATATGAAAAGTTAATGTCCCCTCTCTCACTGTCACTATTACATGACAAGTATTACACCTTCTCTTCAACAGCTTAGCTTCTGTTTTCATGCATGGATACATGCTTATGACAAGTTACCATCTGATGAGGCTGTTTTAAAACAAAAGTATGTTTTTGTATATATACTAACGGACATGGAAGAAAAAATATGAATGTTTACTGCCAATGTGATGCTGAAGGATTATCTGCAACTTTAGAGAAAACACAGAAACATGTCCAAAACACAGCAGAACATAAATGAGCAGCAATAATGGGGGAACATGAGAAGGAAAGGGCCTAAAATATCTGAGCAGCTGAAGCCTATCACATACACACTCCCAATTAGAAGTGCAACATTCAGCCAGCTCTGAAAAAGATGGTTCATTACCCTCATCAAAATCTGGCTGTTCCTACCTAGTAGAATGAATTTGCAACATATGACAACCTGAAAACCAAGTTATTTTAGAATTTGAAATGTCAAAAATGAGAAAGTTCACTTGAAAATAAAATTTCAAGAAAACCTTGCTCAAGAACTTACTTTGCTAGTATATTTAGCAATATCTGCAGCCACATCAGCTGAAGCTGTTGCAATTGGCAAGTCTGTATTAATTGAGGAAGAAAGTGTACTTGCAGATCCAGAACTGGTAACCATAGAAATAGGTTGAGTACTTGTAACCAAGGTTATAGTGGATGTGGAAGTGCTCTGGGTGATCTCTTTTTGCTGCACAGCTAAGAAAAGAGAACATACAGCAGATCAATCACATAAACAATTATAAAAATAGATAGGAAAACTTCTAACTTCAATGCCTAACTTTAGTGTGTGCACCCAACCATGTCAAAGACTTACTTTATCTATACAATGGTGCCATTTAATCCATAATACAGTGGCCAGCCACTGACCTTAAGGCTTAAATAATGCAGCAAATAAATCTTTTAGACTAGCCAGTGCAAAAGTCTCCCTCAAATCTGTATCCCTCTCATTTTGGGACTTGTCCATGCCACTTCCTAGGAATTCTCTTCCTAACCTCTCAATTTGGAGAGCTCCCAACTAATATCATACACATAAGCACAAGTCAGACTGAGTTTTTCATTTGACATAATATTGACACACATTACTGAACAACTTTTCCTTTGCTCTGAAACGATATTTAATGAGCTGCTGTTGTAGAAAGCCTACTTCAGTGTACTTCCTGGTGTCAGTCCCATTCTTTTGTTATTAATGTGACCAGTTATTAATGCAACATAGTTAATACATGTATATCCAGATCAACATTACCCTTTGGATGCCTGCAGAGCAAGGAATGCAACATTAGGTTAACTCATTATAGAAAAGAAGTTATTCATAGTGTTAATTCAAAATGGGTGAGAAAAGTTCTCTCATTTTTGGTCAATATTTCAATTAATATTAAACAACGGGTAATTCAAAAACACTAGTAGAAATCAAAATGCAAAGACCCTCACCTTTTTTACCTAAATATTTAAAAAATATATCATCTTTTTTTCAGACAATACTTTTCAATCTATTTGTAATGATTCATAGTATAAAAGATGTCTTCATTGACAAGATCCTCAAAACAGGAACTACTGAAATAAAAAACTTATTCATATTTAACTTTATGCACTATATTTTTGCTTATGACAATTCATATCTAAATCTATAGATTTGATGGTCTAATATATTTTAGACTATAATACTTAGGGTGGAACATTGCTATGCTGCACTCAAGAGTAAACAAGCAAAGTTTTTTAAACAATGAGTTTGATAAAACAAACTCAAAGGCTGACCATTCAAAGTTCAGTTCATTATTATCCTCTTATATTAAATTATAATCCTATTAAAAATAAGATTTCACCAAGTTTCACATGTATTTTTCTCACTGAATTTGTGCAGTCTACAAGTATAAAGACACCACCACTTTGGCATTTCTTAAACAATGGTCACAAAAGCAGTTTGGGAAATGTGCCTCTGGTAAACATCTGTATGTGACCCGTTACCTAAACCTCTATTCTGTCTGGAATTACTGGGTTGCAGCAGCACTAGGAGAATGGAAAAATCTCTCTTCATCAGGCACACAAGAGTGAACAGTTCAGTTTATTAACTTCAACTACAAAGGAAGCTGGATTTACATAAAGTTGCTGTTCTGTGAAGCAACAGAAGCATGGGCCTATACAACCGTGTGCCCACTACTCTCAAAACCTCACAAGTTTCCAACAAAAGGACAGTAAGAAAACAGTTGTGAAAATATTATCAAATGCTGCAGCTGTTTGCTCAGTGAACTAGCATCAAAGTCTTCTTAAGGAACAGGGATTTCAGAGACAAATGTAGCCTGGGCAATTGCACTGTTGTCAAATGATGTTCTATGAAAAACTGTACCAGTCAGCTTCTTGTCAGAAGAAACTGGATCCAGTCTGTAGATGTTTAGGTGACAGTGGTAACCATGCCAGTGGAATAGTTAACGGTTTTATCATATAATCCAGAAAATAACACAGTTTACTCTCCCATATCTGATGGCTAAGAATGGCAAAAATATTTATACAGATACACACACAAACTTTTGTCATTAAAAGAAGGAGACATGACTCTAAATACACACCAGAAAGAGCAGGTATGGTGGGTAAGTTGTTGTATTTTTAAAGTCACTTAGAGTAGAACCACACTTTGAGATTTTGTTTATATGGAAGAACTCCTGGTTGGGCAGCCTTGGAGGACTGAGTTCACTACTGGGGAATTATGGCATCACAGGCACATTGAGTTACAAAGTGTATACCTTTAACTGCTTGTCTTGTCTGATATCTTGTCCCTTGAGAGGACTGAGGTTGCTGTGACTGAGACTGGTGGCTCTGCTGCTGTTGCTGCTGTCTCTGCACCTTCTGCATGTGCCATTTCTGAGAAGATGTCTGAAATTTATTTGGAGAATTCCACACTACACGCTGCACAGCAGGGGCAGTTTCCTTAGGCAGCAGAGGCCTCTGCTTTTTCACAGGGCTTCCAGTGGCTGCAGATGGAGCACTAACAGTAGAAGAAGCACTAGTAGTTGCCGTCACACCGGCTGGTGGAGTCTGGGCTGCAGAGCGGGTAAGTACTGGAGTTTCTGGTAGAGGCTGGGTGCTTGCACTAGAGGAAGGTGGAGTTTTACCTACAACTAAACAAACATAAAACGTAATGCCAGCTTTCCACCAACAGATCTGTTTCATATTTTCCATCAAATATTTGGAAGAGCCATATGCACCTTCCAGTCTACTTAGAATTATTTTTCTCAAGATGTAATTGATATCCTACAAGTAAATTATCTTGGTCTAGATGAGGTTGGTGGCAATTCATCAAGTGCCAGTCATTAAGCAAAATGAAACAAAACAAAGTAAAAAAAACCCAGAGGAACTAGCATGACCTCCTTTGGAAGACATGTGAGAGGTCTGCGATTGTTAGGATGTTTCTGGGTTACCACCTACACCTGTCATCCCAATTTCTTTCAGGAGAAAAATACATTCAAAAGGAGCAATGCCTGAACCACAACTGTTAAAAACAAGTGTTAAAAACTTTGTTTACAAAGGTGAACTGGCACTGACAACCAAATATACAGAGTATTTAAAATATGTATGTTTCCTCAAAAATCTTCCAGAGTTTATAGCTGACCGTTCCACATATCCGATCAGTTTAGGAACTGGATGATTCATCCAAAGCTGTGGCCAGGAAAAGCACATGTGAAAGAGAAGGCTGCTGCATTGACAGGTTTCTGGAAAGGGGGAAAAGACCTTCAGACTTGTATGCATTAGATCTCTTTTCTGGATCAAGGTATTTTGGTATCTCGCAGACAGAAGTAAAGGTAGGGACCTTGGAATCACGGACAGGACATAAATTACGTCTAGAATAGGTTCATATAGGTATATACATATATATGAATATTTAAATCCACTTTTAATTTCACTCAGAATGTGTATTATGCTGTCACCTCTTTACCAAAGTAAAATTCTAGGATTGCTTATTTCCACCAGCACTAGTTTAGGCCACTAGTAATACATGAATCGGTGTTTCTGAAATTCATAAAGCTGCCTTGCTTAATAAATTTTTAAATAAAACAAGAACCGGTCAATATAAACTCCCTAAAATTACAATTCCATTTTTAGTTTATGAGCCTCTTTTCTTATCTCATAGCACTTATGCATTAAATTCTCTTATGTATTTGGAATCTTAAAAGCCTTGCCATCTAAAGTATGCTTAGTTAACTGATGGAAACTATTGCTTAAAATAAAATGGTTGAGCCACCATGATACAAAATATAATCAAGAAGCAGCAAGTTATATGAAGAAAAAAATATCTTTCAATCTCCCCATTTAAATCTGGATTTCTATTTTGTTCTGTCAAAAGGCTAACAGGCAGAATAAGCTTAGTGAAAGCACTTTGCTCATTCATTGGGATTGCTTTCCTCCTCTATAAACACAGAGAAACAAGGGACAGTACATGTGATTTAACTTTTGACTGTTACTGAGAGCATTTACTTTGATTTCAATGGGACCTTATGCACTTTGTATGTTTGGTAAGTTCCAACTTCTATACCTGCTGCTTTGGAAGGTCTACGGCAATGCAGATTCAACTGCGAGTCATTAACAATTGCAAAATAAATTCATTTGTCACAGACAAATACTATGGACATTCACAGTCCTATGCTGCTTCGAGAAAACCCAATGAAACAGATTTTATTTAAACCAAAAATTATGATAGGAAATGAAAACTTTTGTTTTTCAAAGTCAGAAAGAACAAAAAAAATCATTCCTAAAATCTGGTTTAGTACAGGTATTACCTTAATGAAAAAAATCAAGGTAACAACTCTGGATTCGTAACAGCCCTACAGGGCAAAAGGAATAAAAGAAGGAAAGAATTTCATCCTACCATCTTGTTTAGGAGGAGGTTCTTTAGATTCTTTCTTGGTTTTCCTTCCTTCACGGGCACAATGATCATCTCCCAGATCGATGACAAGTTCACTCTCTGAATCGGAGTCCAGTCCTAGATGCACAGTAGGAGAGTCTGTTTCATCTTTACCTTTCAGTTTTTCTTTTGCAGGATGCTGTAAACTTTTTGCCTTTTCAGAAAATTCTTTTTCAGTGTCTGTAATTGCCTTTTCTTTGACTGGGTCATCAGTTTTCTCCACCTCTGGACTTGTGCTTTTAAGTTCCTCTTTGTCTTCATTCTGTGCTGAGGGCTTTGTTTTTTTTTTCAAGCTCAATGATTCTTTGTCACTTCTTGTACCATCCTTGTCGTCTCCATCTTCTTGATCATTCTTTGATTTCTGATCCTCATCACTATATTCACTGTCACTGGTATCTGATTTTTCAGAATCTTCAGAGTCACTGTGTTCTACTGCAGTATAAACAGCTTCAGATATTTCATTTATTCCTAATTGTGGGGAGGAAAGTACATTTCATGCTGACATCAGACTGACTGACAGTACAAAAAAAAAAAGTAATATTCTATATACTAGAACAAAGTGTATACATACTATTATCTTAACTGTCAGTCCTTGAGCTATAAACACTTCCCCTAGGGCCCTACCTCAATACCAGAATGTGTAAGAATTACCCTCCACATATTCCAATATCTATTTTTATTTCATTCAGTGGCCCTCCTTTCACTGCTTTTTTCCACTACCTGCAAGCTGTTTGTTCAACTCAGGACCCAGTGCTGGCAAATACAAAGAGGAATTATTTTTAACCACCTTAAAAAATCAGTAATGCTTTTCACCTTATTAGTAACTTACATGCATGTTTGCAGAATCAATTTTAGACTGTGTTAGTTTTGCAAGGAGACTCTCTAAATTGTTTATTTTTTTATCTGTCTAGAACATCTTCAGTGCTAGACAACACTAATGTTTCTAATAGCGTGCAACTCCTGGGTGACTGGATATATTAATTTCTACACTTGACATACGTATAATTCTTGACTTTCTCAATTTACAAAGGAAACAGTAAGACCCTAGTTCTGTCATACTATCTAAATAAGAATGGTACAGCACCAGATTAAAAGAAGAAAGCTTTTTGAAAAAAAATTGAAGCATCAAGTCCCACTGTATTTTAAATGAAGGTTCCTAATTAAGCTAGTTCAGTGCATTCTACTGACCTCAGAGTTCAAATATCCTCTGCTCTTCCTTTAACCCACAAAATAGTTAAGGTTTTTTAAACTCCAGTTCAAAATTTTCTCAAGTGTATCCTTCAGATGTCCACTGTATTCTTGAGATATACTTACCAAGCTGTGCTTTACAACTCTCTATCGTCTTGTCAAGATTAAGCTGGAACCTACTACGTATCTGTCGTTTTGGTGAAATGAGTTGCACTGGAGTGGTCTGCTGCTGGACTGACTCACTTAACTCTTTCAGATCCATCTCAGCTTTGCTACGATCTAAAGAACAAAAGGGAACTAAGAAAAGTATTTTACAAAAAGGAGAGATCCCTATTTAGATATGACAAATTTTACTGAGCAACAACGCTGACAATCCAAAACATACTTCACTTTTTATAATTATAAGCTAAATAATTCTCATATTGCTACAAACAATGGATTCTTCCTCTCTGACACTACATATTTCACATGCAAAACACATGCATCAATTATGTGGATGTGCTCTCCATGAATGTGAAATCAAGAAATCATCATTCAGGTCTGTAATCTGTCCAGCAGTACTTCTAGTAAGCTACAGATGTTACTTACTACTAGTAGTAATATCTTCACAGAGAAAATTTCAGAAGGAACAAAAAACCTTATAGTCATGATTTGAAATTGAGACAATAAATCATGAGAATAGAGGTAATAATGTGGATTGTTACACTAGACAAATATGCTAAAATAAATTTGTACATGTATGTCAGCAAAGTCTTCTCTCGTTCTCTTCTATACTTGTAGAGAATTTTCACTTTGAAACATACAGATGAGTCTGCAAAGAGTACAGATCACAGTGCTACAGCTAAAACTGTCTTAGCGGCTAGGTTGCTTATGTTTGCTTCACTTCTTCAATTTCAGAGGTTATGTTTCTGTAGCACAGTCTATCCTTTATGCTTCACAAACAGTGCTGAAACTCCACTAGTGCTCAGGGCAGTAAACCTGTCTGGAGTTAGTTGCTTGTTTGGGGTAGGAGGAAAGGGACATGAAGAATGGGGAAGGAGAGAAGAACGAAGTTTGTCCAGTTTAGCTCCTTACATTTGCACGTGGTAGGGTGAATCTATGTCTGGCACAACTGAAACTATTAAACGAAGAAGGGTTGCCATTTTCACTCCTATCACCCAAGAGTGTATTCAGCAAAGCAAATTCCCCTAAAGCTGAAGAAAAATAATACTCTACTTGAAAGTACACTACCTGTTCTTTTATGGTATTGCTTATGGACCATAACGTTGGATTTTCTGATCCACACTATTTACTGAAAATATTCCATGCTCCAGCTAATGTCTCCTAGCTGTAGCTCAAGCAGCTGTAGCACTACGTATTTCTCAGGGTTTTTCCAAATGCATTGTCACCTGAGGTAAGACGACGAACAGCTGCAGTGCAGCAGAAGAAACTAATCTATGCTTGTCCACACAGATTTACACACTCAAAAATATACTTGTGAGCTTGTATCCAGAACCAGAGTGTGAAGGCAGCAAGAGAGATGACCTAGTAAATCCTGAATCCTGAAGACCACAGCAAAACCTTGCCAACAATTCACTTGAGAGACTGAAGAGCAGCAATCTTCATGTCATTACAACCTTTAGAAACTTACCAACTGTTTAGAAACATTTGTTTGTACAGTTCAGTTAAAAAAAAAAATAATCACCCTTTAACTACTTCCTTTTATCAAGAAACAATGAAAGAACTTTCATTTATGGAACAAAAAAAGAAGAACATATGTAATGAAACAATAATTATACACATCTCATTTAAAGCCCTTGTTAATTTAAAACCACGTACAAGCAACTTTGCCCATATTATGTTGTACTGACACCACCGTAATTTATTCAGATATAACAGTATTAGGTTTTCAAAGATCAAGACTAACCAAGATTAAGATTCAGAATGCTTCCTGGAGTGGAAGTTCTTTCTTGCTTAGCAGAAATTGGTGTTGATGCTTGAGGAGAGAAAGGCTTGGGGCTGCCTGACAAGCTCCCTGCTTGACCTGTTCTTGTTGGTGCTGGAGAAGCTGAAAAATCACAGAATTAATAAGAGGGATTTAAAAATAATCACAATAAAGCCATATTCCCTTGGATAAAACAGCTTTTAAACCTACACAAGCAGGGAAAGGATTTCTCTTCAATTTCAACATTGTGTTATACCTTCATTTTCAGTTTAACTACTCCTTTAATTTCAATTTAATAAAGGAACAAATTGTAAGGAAAATAATTTTATTGAAGCTATATAGTTGGGCTGAAAGTGTGTTTAACCTCAAAAACACTCTGCAGTGACAGAAAGTTTCTAGCTTTCAAGATTTGTTTATTGTAGGTCTTAACAAATACTGACACTCTAAATTGCTATCAGTTTTGATTCATGCTTATAAATAGACACAGAAAATCCCACCTACCCCATTTTCTAGCTAGATTAAGAGTAAGTTTAGTACAGCTGGACATCACTGATCAAATGTCTATGATAAGGTAACAGAACATTATAATTTATACCAAGTTTAAGCAAAATCCTGTGCTCTGAGCATTTAAAATCTCCATGAAATAGTGTTTCAAAAAACACTTCTGGAAACAGGCAAACACTCTAGAAAGGGGAGCATCTGTAGGTCATTACCTGAAAAAAAAAGGCTAATTTTTGTCAGCAAGAGACTAATTTCTGTCTCTGAAATATCTGCTTAATGCTCTGAAAATGTCATCCCAAACTCACTACTGGACACTCTTCTTCCCCAGTACACACAATATTGTTTATATATTTCCAGATTCCTAAACAGTAGCAGTATCTGCTGTTTCAGTAACTGTTTCCAAGTTACTTTCTACACATCACTCAATATACACAGAGGCATCCAAATAAACATGTTCTGTCCAAGGACAGTGCAGTCATACTATGTGAATTATTTTTTTTTACAACAAACATTTACATTTGAATTGAAACACACAGATTCCAGTAATAGGACAGCTGA
The DNA here is from genome assembly GCA_027560015.1 of Chloroceryle amazona. Classification (NCBI taxonomy): domain Eukaryota; kingdom Metazoa; phylum Chordata; class Aves; order Coraciiformes; family Cerylidae; genus Chloroceryle; species Chloroceryle amazona. The sequence continues at coordinate 31,735 of JANHFX010023014.1, read as the reverse complement.
GGTTATACCTAAAAGTAAATAATACACAAGTTCACTTTTTAACAATATACAGGTAGAAATGCCAAGAGGGAAAGCGAATAGCTGCTGTTAAATCCAGTCCAGCCTTTCCGTGCACTACGATAAAGGAAAAGTTAGAAAATTCCTCAGAATTGCAATGCTAATCAGGAATCCAGGTAACATAACAACTTCTGTCATATTCTTTTCCTTAAGCTGACAAAACAGCTTGAATGTGACTTTTCATGATTATCTTCACTACTAGAAAGAATTAATAATGTGGTATAATAAAAGCTCTATATATTATGACGCAAGGGTACCCCTTTGCTATACCTTACATATGAAAACTGTACACACATATAAATGATCCTTTATGCATAGTAATTCCTTTATGCATAATTATTCCCCTTGACATGTTACTCTACTGAAAAATCCAAATATTTTCATGTATTTAAATTCATGTGGCTACTCTGTCATCACATTCTTAAGATGGACAGGATCATAATGCAAGAGACTTTTGTATCCAAAGGTAGCTTCACAACTTAGTATTTACTGGCTAGAAAGAATAAGATTATGCTAAATAAATAAATGGCATTTTATCTAAAAAGAGCAAGAGAAAATATTTAGTTTTCTACACAAAACCATCCTTCCACCAAAACCAAAGTTTTAAAATCAATTAATTAATATGCTGCATCATTTTTTTCAGATAGTGATGAACTTTCTTTTATGGATGAACTAAAAACATTGTTTGCCTGAGTGCCACAAAATAAACTAGCATTTGACTACATTGTAAGTCTAAGAAATCCAAATTCTGTATTTTACACTTGTTTTTCTCTTTTTCCACTCTGCCTAAAGCTGTAGTTTACCATATTTTAGCTACTCACTTGGGAACAGTATAAATTTAACTCATTGCCTTGAAAAAGTTATCACATTTTAGACAGAGTACCTTCTAATCATGACAATTCTAACTCTTCTTGTATTTACTTCTGCTTTCCACTCATTTTGATAGCTACAACTATTTCCCAATGCTTAAACTGAGGGACAGAAGTCATTAAGATCCTAATATTCCTCCTCAACGTGAGAGAAAAGACTGTAATTTCTTACCTGCAATACTCAAAGTTAAATCCATGTTTTTTTCTAAAATTTATTCATCAAAATGAGTTGTAACACAGCCTGTCTTTAGAAGTGCAGGGAATAAAGCTAGTGTACTAGCAAATTCCTGCACCCACCCTCCGTCCTTTTTTTTTTTTTACCTGTATTTTTCTCAATGAAATCCATGGATTCTTCGCTGGCACTAAAGTGACTGGAAGTTGCTTTTTTCTCTGCATCCTGTTCAACATCAGATCCAGTGTGAACTGATGAGTTTGTACTCATTGGTGACCGTGGCATATCTGTCAATGAAATCCTACGACCGGTACTACTGCTCAGCATAGACTTGCTCATTAGAATCTTGGGCGATGCTGTCATATCAAAGTTCAGTTTTATTTTCTCTTGTTTGTCTGTCTTTGCAGTTCCAGCAGTTGGGTTTGAAGGGTCTAATAACATTTGGTATTGATTGTTGGGAGTATATGGTGTCCGGAAAGGTGCGTAATTAAATACTCCAAATTTTCTACGAATGTTATCAACATAAACCTCCATTTCTTGCATTGCACTATTGAAGATGCTTTTAGTCTTTTTCACAGAAAAAGGAATTTCTTTAGACATGAGGTAGCAATTATTTATTGGAACCCAGGCCCTATATATAAAACAGAAAAATAAGAGAGAATATAACTATATTTCACATCATGGATTGACATGGGCAACTTCTGTGCACATACTAATTTATTGTAGCCTAGTAACAAAGATATGCACACCTCAGATTATTTCAAATTACCATCTCTACCTTTTTCTTTTAACAGATTAGTGCTTAGTTTTGTTAATTAAGTAAATTGCCTATCTTTGATTATCATTAGCTTATTTTATTAATGTTCTCTGTTTCTTGGTGGAATAAACACTGGTCAAATATGACAAAACATTCCTAATTAGAATAGTCTATGTAACTGTAAGAAAACTACTGCTAAACAGTCTTTCCATCTGTCACGGTGAAAAACACATAAAAAGCAGGTCAGGAAAAAAAGACTTCACAAGCATATTCTTAAAAAAACATTTTACACCTTGTCTAAGGGTGATCAAACTCCTCAATGCCAGGAAAAGGTCCATCAGATGCAACGGACAGATTTTATTTAGCATGAAGTGAGGCAGATTCTAAAACTGTGTCTTCCAGGGATTCTAAAATACCAGGAATTTGACTTAATTATTTCATCACCCTCTACAGGCTTTTTTTTTTTTTTTTTCCTACAGTCCATTTCTATAACTGCATGGATTTATATTTTCAATTCATGACAAACCAACTCCTATGAACACAGCTCTCTCCACCTAAGCAGAGGGTTCACAAGTACACAAAAATTAACTCCATTCAGAGCAAAACTGGCATTTTCAACACAGATTGTATTTCATGTATTCTTTGAATCTACAATTGCGTGTTTATTCCCATAGTGTTTAGACAACATAAACAACTCCTGTGGCCTCTTCCACCTTTAAGAGCCACAGTTCTCTGCAGCATAAAACCAGACATGGGAATTAACTGCATACTCACTGAGACTGTATGTGCATCAGTCTTACAAACACATGACATATTCTATAGACATCATGTAAAAAACTAAAACTGTATGTGCTACAGTATTATATAGCTCCTTAGGGTCAAAGTTCAAAAGACAGGATTCAAAAACCTCTAAGAGTACAAAAATCACAAGAATAATTTTCTAAGTACAGGACAAGAAATTCTGTAGTTAAATTCCCACCTGTCATGTTGGCCAAAGAAACGGGCATCAACCTGCCCATCTTTATCCCTCAGTGCTTTAGCAGGCCAGAATGGAAAGCCTTTGAGTTTAGCCCAGACCAAAGGGTGGGGATTGCTCTAAAGGAAGAGGCAAAGCACACAGTAAGAAAATACAATCACTATTAACTTCAAATCTCATAAACAACAGGATTGGTTTTTTTATTTAACTTGTACATATTAGATTCAAAAAAGATCCAACACACACAAGGCACTTGCCAAATACAAGATTATATTTTACTTTATATTTGATATATAGATAATAAATCCTGAGAAGACAAAATAAAATTATTTTTAAAACCCCATAAAACTCTAAGTATCTTAACTAGACACATCATAATTGTACTTTTCTATTAATTTATTTTTGATTAGTCCCCTCCAGATACACAGCATAACATAAATTAGACTAGGGCTAATCTTTCAGATTCTCTCATTTTCACAAGATGTTCAAGAGAGAACTTGATGATTATACACTTCTTAAGAATCTTGATTCTTCCCAAGTTTGGTGCAGTATTAAACAAAACCAGAAAACAGACAACTTATTAATGTCATGAAAGAAAAATGAAATCTAAATTCTCAGATGCACACCTGCAAAAAGAGACCTTCAAATTTCAGAAATCTTACCCTCAGTGTAAGTGCCACATGCAAACACAGCTGACCCAGAAGCAGATACATCTGAGGACAGAGAACTTGCAAACTTGTTGCTGAAACCCTTTACAGCTAATTCTGACTGAACCAATACTTTTGTTGAAACCTGCCATCTTGCGGCTAAACATCTTGAGGAAACTCAAACTCCACAAAGAGCATGATGTGCACGGACAAGGACTTAATAAACTGCAGTAGCTTTCTTTGACTCACTAACCACTACAGGTTTAAAACAATGGGGGGATAACAAGCAACAATCAGGTGAGAACTGCAAGACTACCAAAATCCTTAACTTACACAAGGCTCACAAAACCAATTTTCTCGTTTTTGGCAAGCAGCTAAATAACATTCCGGACATACTTCAATTTCATTCATCTGAAAAGAAAAAGTAAACAGTTATTGGAGAGCTTAAACAGAGTCCAAAGTGTCGTTAGTATTACTATGTTAGCCTGTGTAGTTTGCTAGCATAATTTTTCCACAAATTTCTGGAATCAACACTTTCCAGGTGGCCAAGCAGGCCAACAGCATCCTGGCTTGTATCAGAAATAGTGTGGTCAACAGGACTAGGGCAGGGATTGTCCCCCTGGACTGGGCACTGGGGAAGTCACACCTCAAATACTGGGTTTTGGGTGCCTCACCTGAAGAGGGACACTGCGGTGCTGGATTGTGCCCAGAGAAGGGCAATGAAGCTGAGGAAGGGTCCAGAGCACAAGTCTGGTGAGGAGCGGCTGAAGGAACAGGGGGTATTTAGCCTGAAGAAAAGGAGGCTCAGGGGAGATCATCTCACTCTTAACAACTCCCTGAAAGGAGGCTGGAGCCAGCTGGGGTTGGTCTGTTCTTCCATGGAAGAAGTGACAGGACAAGAAGAAACATCCTCAAGTTGTGCCAGGGGTGGTTTAAGTTGGACATTAGGAAAAATTTCTTCCCCAAAAGGGCTGTCAAGC
>JANHFX010023014.1:0-27177 GCA_027560015.1 Chloroceryle amazona | reverse complement strand
CAAGGTGTGCCAGGGGTGGTTTAAGTTGGGCATTAGGAAAAATTTCTTCCCCAAAAGGGCTGTCAAGCCCTGGCCCAGGCTGCCCAGGGCAGTGGTGGACTCCCCATCGCTGGAGGGGTTTGAAAGACCTGTAGATATGGTGCTGAGGGCCATGGTTTAGTGGTGACCTGGCAGTGCTGGGTTAACAATTGGACTCAATGATCTTAAAGGTCCTTTCAGCCTAAACGATTCTATGATTTACTTGCTGTGAAATCAACACTGTTTTGACAGGCACCGATCTTTTTCTACCTCTGTAACATACACATTCCTCTTAATAAAATCAGTCACTTTTTACATGCCCCTTCAAAATGTATGCTATGCCTGGATGCGATCCTGTGTGACCTAGTGTGGGTGATCCTGCTCTGGTGGGGGGTTGGACTGGATGATGTTTCAAGGTCCCTTCCAGCCCTTAACATTCTATGATATGCCACTGTTGTTTACTCCAGTCCAAAAAAATTCATCCTTTGATGTTTTATTGAGTCCAGGGATAATGAGCTATTAATCGTAATATCTTCCAATGGCAAAAATATAATCTCAGGCGGGCATTTCATTTCAGAATTTATGCAGAATACAAAAAAAAAAAAATTATTTCTTATGCTCATGTTATATAAGGTTAAGATATCAACCTTAAGTCATACTTTTTTTTCCTATTAAGAATGGATAAATTCTCAGAATTGACAGAACTGCTGTGTCAACCTGGGGATGGAGAAAGCACTTCCATAAATATAAAGGGTGAAATCACAAGTAATTTATAACAATTAAATATTGTTCAAATATATCACATTTAGAATAGCAAGTTTTTGTAATGGATTGCCACTGAAATAGAATCAGTGCAAACATCAGCTGAATGCATGCAGTCATTTTTGCAATTATTCAGAGGAATTTCATATTGTTACAGCAGAAACACCACCAAAAATGCGTCTATAAATCAGAAGATGTGGATCTCTTTTTCCAATTCCAAATACTCATTTAGAAGATCAGTATCTTTGTGCAAAATCCTTATGTTCCCTTCTCTCTTCCCTCACCCCCTCTCACTGAAAGTCTTAATTACATATAGTAAATATTCTAATTGAAAACACATTAGCAATGCCCTTGCCATAAATCATTCTGGAGGCCATAAGGATGCATATCTAAACATAAAAAAGATTACAAAAAATATAGTTATGTAATATACGCATTAGAAAACACATATTTCCCCCACAAATTTATGAAATTAAACATTTTAAAAACACAGAACAATCAAGTTCATTAGGGCACTCATACCTCATGCTCACAGATTTTGATGATGACTTTTGCTGTTTGTGTCAATTTGTGATTTCCTAAAGAAACAATAAAATACTTTAACCATGAAAATTGCTATGCTAGAATCATGATAAATTCTAAAGGTTTTAGCTTTAAAAGTTAAAGCCAAAAGAGAACATCAAAAGAAACATTGTATAACACCTATCTATAAGCCTCATACTCGCAAAAGCTGAAAGCAGCACTTTTATTCTCAACATAGCTTTGTAATCTTTAAATGTTCCTTTTTGAAGCCTATTGCAGCCTGCCCACCATCCATACACTCTTTGAGTGAGATGTGCTGTACCCTCTCCTCAGTCAGGTCTCCTATAAAATGCTGCACAATGCAGAACGCTAAAACAACTTGGGGGTTAGAACCAGATGATCTTTAAGGTCCCTTCCAACCCAAACTATTTGAACTATCTCAAAGTTTCATATCTGAGGTCGTAAGTACACATTAATATTTACCCCCATTGTAAATAATGCAGTTGTGCAAAATCCATTTGGCATCAGCCAAAAATGCTTCAGTGCAACCGTACATTTTCTTTTTAACATTCTGTAAAGAAAAAATAAGAATGCATCAGGAAATAGAAATGTGTAAAAAGTGACAGCTTCTTCCTGAACATTGTTTCCTATCATACAATTAAGAAAGCTGACTACTTATTTATTATCAGAGTTATGATTCTAAATATTTAAGAAACTGTCAAAGTATCTTTTGACTTCCCTGAAAATGTATTAACTACATTAACTCTAAATAATTAATTATTTGTTCAACATCTTCAATGTTTTCAAAAAAGTGTTAATTTCCCAAAGCAGTGCTCCATTCAATCTCTCTCCAAACAACTGAGCCCTGGATTTCTTCTAGTGACGTATCATGCTACAGCATTTCTACTTTTAAATTTTTACAAGACACAGAAAAAACTATAAGTACGTATAATTACGTACTGTCATAAGAAGGTACGAGACATTATGTTTGAAATGCCAGACTACCTACTAGGTAAAGTAAACCAATCAGATATAATCAGTCACATGGTTTTGTCACACCTTTGTATCATAAAGGCTTCAACCTCTACTGCAAAGACTCGGAGAATGAAAACTTGCTGTCTTTTCACCAGGTCCTAGCAGAACAAAGGCCTGCAACACTTCATTCTTTATTAACCAGTGGAGAATGCAGAACTTAATGATTTGAAAGTTTTAAATCATTATTGAACAGAGAATGAAAGACCCATTATCCACCTGTTGACTGTTTCTTTTATTCTTCTAGATTTCAGGTGCAGTGGAGATTACAGTATTTGTTGAATGATCAGTAAAATGAGTCTGGAACAACCCCTGGATATAGGCTCAAATGGTCCCAAATTAATGGACGAGTGATCCATTAATAGCTTACAAACACGATGATCAAATGCAAACTCAGATTAATGAAGCCCCCCCCCCGATCATTCCTGGAATTAGATGAATTTATACAGGAGAATCTGATCAGTGTCTTTTTCATACTGTTTTTCCTGAGCATTTCTTACTGGTTCAGGTCAAAAAGAGTGGATTTGTTCAGCTGGCACATGCTCGGTTTTAAGATGTATTTATAATAATAACAACGAAGCATAAAATAAATCCTAATCAACCTCTCTTCCCCCTCCCATCAAACACTCCAGAAATTTTACTGATAGCAATTAAACTCGAGGAACCTTCCTCCCCTAGCTTCATACAAACCTTCTCTAATGTACAAAGGTCCATTGGATGAAAGATATATTCTGCATAATCTGGGTGTTGATCCAGTGAAACTGGCTTTTGAAATGGCTCTGTCTGTTAGAAGAAACAAAACATACCACACTGCTTATTAATACTGAATAGTTTCATCAATGACTCTTTGATTTTCTACTATTTCCAACTGTGTTGTCAGAAAAAAATAAAGCTAATTATAACATTTTGTGAAGTAAAATATTATTGGCAAGCAGAGAGGAACCAAAAGGTCACCTCGAACTGATTTTTCGTATGTTGGAAGCAATGAATTGAAGGTCAGACATTTTGCAAAATACACTGTTATTATTTATAGTACAGGGATTTTTTTTTAGTTAAGGCTCAAAAGACTGCAGCAGAATAAAGACATATAAATTAAATTTCTGATTCACTACACTCACAAATACTTCTTTTTCAGTCTCTTATTAGAATCCTGACTTTCAAAACCATGGTGGCCTCCTAATACAAACACATTGAAATTTTTACCACTGGGACTCTACATTGGAACTGCTAATGTGGAGGGAGTGCAATTCTTGGAACACAACAAATTAAGAATTAGAAGTATACAGGTACCAAACCAACAGGCTATTACTACTACATTAGTCTTCTAACCATATTTTCAAAACACCCAGTGAATCCAATATAAATGAGCACTTGACACTCCACTTAAAGCTTCTAATGACTCCATCTAATAGGATAGTATTTACCACTCCAGAGTAAAAGGATTCCAAGAGCCAAAATCTGTCAGTACTTAGAGAGTAAATTTCCCCAAAACTGCCACTATTGTTCTGGTAAAATATTTATCACAAAGATATCAGAGCTGCAGAGACCCCATGATTCTGCACATCTGGTTTTCCCACATATTTTACTCTACCGCTGCAGGCAAAGAGACACCCTCCCTGCTCCTCTAACTTACATACAGGAACAAGAAGGCAACAAGGGTTGAGCCAATGCTTGTCAATTTGTCACATCACATTTCGATTTACTATTATCTTCCACATGTGAAAAGCAGGCAAAGTTTGCATGATGAGCTAATCTGTCTGCGACAGACAGGTGGCAGACAGCGCAGAAGCTGTCACAAACAATCTCATCAAATAAACAAGGTTCATAATCCACAAAAGAAAGCAAAACTCAGGATTATGACAAACATAAGATCCAAGCATTAAAAAAAACCCACCAACACAAACCCAAACTTCTTACCCCTGGCTGTTTCATTTTCTGTAGTGCAAACTTCAGTAAATATGATAGCTGTTCAATGGTGAGCATTGTCATAGCTTTACTCTGTGTTTCAATGCATTCTGCAACTGTGATTTTCTAAAAGTTAAGATTAAAAATATATTTTGTCAGCAAACATTTCTATGTAAATTCTACACTGAAATATTGTAGCATTCAAATGGAAAATAAAAACTATCTTATAAGAAACTTTTCTGATGATTATGCAGTTTTAAGTACTTCAGATGCTTGTTTTACTTGGGTTTTATTCCGGGTAAGCTAAAAAAAAAAAAGGAAAAGGGGGAAGAACAGACAATTATCCATCATTTTCAAGATCACACAAAGAAAATGTGTGAATAGATAGAATTCCCAGATATAAGGCAGGTTCATGGCAATGTGAATGAGTGAGGTAGTCACCTGGGCTCTAATACCGTAAGCGATGAAAGAAAAACGTGATAATCCAATTTGCTTTCATTGAAGATACTATGAGCCAAGTATTCACTCCCCAGGAATGATTAAATTGTTCCTCAGCTCTGCTGAAAAAGCAGTAATAAAATACCCACTTGTTTATGTAGCCCCTATAGTGCAATTTTTTTCTGCACTGCTGCAGAGCTGACCAGCCCACTAGATGAAGCACAAGTTAAACCAGTCAAAACTGCAGAATGTTTTCAGAACGCCTGATGGAGATCACTCTCTGAAATGGTGCCTTCTCTAGAAATGGAAACACAAGGGAAGTTGCAGACTTGTGGTAGGAAGGCAAATGCAATCCAAGTACACAGAAGTGCAGAAGCAGCAATGGATGATGCCTCCTCTTCTGTACAAATTTTACTGGTACCTTTACCAAGAGGCAATAGAGAAATAAACCAGAAACATTTCAGAATGCAAAAAAGCTGCTTATATCTCACAAACAAGAAAGAAATCCACTCCTTATATCAAACTAACCTCACATTCTGGGCAAAACCAATCCCCCTCTGGTTCCGCTGTCAGTTTCAGACACTTAGCATGATAAACCCGAGGACAGAGTTCACAGCAGAGGACTTGGCCTTCCCGATGACAAACCCAGCAATAGAAATCATTCCGTCCATCCTGTGGTACAACATCAACAGGGTCTGTGGTGAGTGGCTGCTTCATATAGTAAAACGGACCATGTCTTAGTTCTGACTGAAATGTAGGCAAGAAAAACAGGTTTGGTTTCAAAACAAATTTGCATTTTTTCAAATAATAATAATATTCATAATATATAAGCAAACAGCAGTTTACAGAGTTTGATTAACATATATGCAAGCACAGTATCTTATTCATTGCACAAAATCATTCATAAAGAAGTCTGCTTTATATTCAGATTTCAAATGCCAGTTTGCACTCAAGACTGAAAAACTATTTTTGTGGCAAGTGAGGGTATTGAGTGCAAGACATGCAATCCAACACAAGTCAGTAAACACTGGTAAGATAACTTAAAGAAAGAAGTATTGCTATAGAAGCTATTAGGTCCTCTGAAATCAGAATTCAATGAGGCTGTGCAAGCTAAATACTGAGATATTTAGTGGTGTCTAACCCTAGGGTAACTGAAGAGTTAGTCCTGAAACAAAGTTGAACACCATGCAAATCTGTCCTAAGTCACAGCAGTTCATGACTTCATACAACGAAGCAAGCAAGAGCTGATTTTCATTAATAAGGCAAAATGTACAATAGGATGGCAAGGAAGCAAATTCACATCCTGAACAGCCACCTCTGGTACAGCAGCAGGAACACTGGGAAAGGTTTAATCCACCATTTAAATGCATATCAGAATTCAAAACTCAGTCTCCACTGGTTTGCCTGCACTAGAAAACAGCATTAAATTTGTAAATTGCGTGAACCTAGTCTTCCACTTGAGCCCCAGACAGCTCAAAGATCACATAGTTGGTGCCAAAATGCAAGAAACAAAAAGCCTGGGATGGCTAAAATGGGTCCCAAGTTATCTAAAGTTTGTTAGATCAAATTTGGAGAGCTACATTCTATTTATTAATCACAAGGGAACTTAAGTTTTCTCTTTGGTGTTATTTATAGGGGTGGTTTGCTGAGGAGGGTGCTGCGGGAAACAACAGTGAATTTTAGGCAGCTTACAGTGGTTATTTTGTTTGATGTAAAGCCATCTGCTCATGACATTACTTGCAACTGTCCAAATACTCGTAGGTTGCAGAACCATTTTGCTTGGCTCTCAGGTAATTTTGCATGCGTCCTACACCATTTACACATCTACAAGTTCTTGAGCTGTCACATGCCCATGTGACTCATAGAACAGTGCAACCATAGGCATGTTCCATACCTTTGCAGCATCCTGTACAAAATTAGTCACACAGGGCATAAATTAATGTCACCAGAAACCACCAGCATGCCAGCTTGGACTGTGATATTTCTAGATTTCTGAAGTTACAAGGGACAAGGTCTAATTACTTGCATGAATAGAGGACCTTCAAGGTCAAATTAGATGACGTGGAAAGGACAGCCCAGCTGAAGATGTTATACCTCAAAAGATACATCAGAAGCGATATCATCTGTAATTATCTAACACTTATAATACTTTAGGCAAAGAAAGGATGTTACCCACAAACATTCCCAAATCATTCTGCTATCTAAAATTTCACACATTTTTAACAGTTTTGGTGTTTTCTGTTCCTTCTCTATTTTCTAGAGATGATACAGCTACTAAAGAGATACTTTGTTCCCACCATGGAAATGGGCAAAGTGTTATTTTCTGTACTTTCTCTGTGTATATATTTAACCACATAACACGACAAGACTTTCAGAAGAAAGGTTCTATGAGATCCTGTGGAATAAGAGGGACAACTTTAACCACATTTCAAATGCATTACTACTACAATCAAGCAAGCAGATACAAAGGCGTATGGAATCCCAGACTGGAGAAGGCAAAGTTTCAATTTACAGTGCAAAACCATGTTTTGTTTGTAGCTATATGCACCAGCACTGCTAGGCCAACATCTCAAGAGTGTATACATGGAGCTGCAGCTATGGGGCATTTCTTCAACTGCATATAAAGGAAGGTACACGAGTACTTTGAAGTGGCTATAAGCAGTATATCCGCACTAATGTCCTAAGAATCAAAGATACTGTTCTAAGACAAATATAAAACCCATGAAACTATTCCACAGAAGTCAGCTCATAAGAACCAAACCAAAGAGAAGTCCATTTTCACTAGAGCATGAGAAAAATTAAATTTCTATTCAGGGATGATTAAACAAAATAAAAAAATAATCAAACAAAAAAGGGTTCTGAGACTCATTAAAAAAAAAAAAAAAGAAAAAAAAAGAGACTCCCAAACAACAAAACTAAAGTACTGAAAATTAATGATTCTACTGCATCAGAGGACATTTTCAGTTTTTCTAGTCAGACTAAACTGTTTTAAGAGTGTAACTTCTACAAGTTATGAAAGAAAAGCTTTGTTTTCTCAATAGTTTCACAACTAGCCAACTCAAGCTCAAACAGGTGGGAACTTTTATTTTTAAAGGAAGTTATTAAGATCTGTAGTATGACAAAGAAATCTGAAGAAAAAACAACAGTATTGTAGTGCTGGTTTGGGGAGAAAAAGATCACTATTTATATTCAGTTTAAACAAGCTGACAAATTCAATCGTATTGTAACTGACCAATTAACTGTCAGAAATTCCTGACTTTTAACCTGTCTTAGCTACATTCTACAATTCCACAATTCTTTGCTTGTATTTCAACACTTTAAATACCTGTTGGCATCATTCTGAAGGTCTGTTACTGCATCCACAACATGTAATACAAAGCTTCGTGCAACTATAACTTTAGTACTGGTATCCTGAAATACTCAAATATTACACTTTGTAATGTAGAATATTAAGTTAAGGGTTTCCAGTGATGTCATTATACCTCAAAATGGATTTATCAGCCAATCAGAACCACAGCTATCAGCTAAATTATACTCAAAACTTAACCAGTGAGCAAAACAAGTAACTGCACACATAGCTCACATCCGTTCAGCAGTAGAAGAATCTTTAACAACTGCTGCTACAACACAGAGGGGAGTTTTGCACCTACTTCAGAAACTATAATCTTCAGACATGCCCATTTCAAATTTGACATGCGAGACAACAGTAAATTAAAAACAACTTGTAAAAGTCAAGCAAAACTACACAGATTATATTTTCTTGCTAACTTGTAAGAAATACACTGATATAAGTAAGTCTGATTTCTTTTCTGCCAATGGATAGACAACTTTTTTCTACCCTGTAATATTTCAGATCTGATACCCGAAAACCCAAAAAGGATTTGCCAGGGGGCATGTATCAAGTTCAACAACTGCAATTCTGTTTTCACATGTACTTTTGAATACATGAATAAAAACTGGAAATTAATACCCTAAAATTCCACTGTTTGTAAAATTATCTCTGCACTGCACAGTTAGCAGGCGTTTCACAGCATCTGCTATTCAATATACTTCATCTAATTCTTTCACTTGCATTGTACAATGAATCAGAAACTGTCGAAGCCTTCTGGAGTCAAATTCTTCTACAACCTATAACAAATGCTTTAAATTCAGTATTCAGAAGACACTAAAAATAAGGTTTCAAGCATGAAGACTGAAGTGAGTACGAGCCTGAGCCTTGATTTTAACTAGTTAGGCATGTACACTGCCCAGCAATTTAAAAGGAAGAGGAAGGGATCTTCAGGGTACCAAGGAAGGAGCTGGACTTTGGTTAATAATTGGCAGCAGGACTGAAACCAGGTGAGGGACTTCCACTGACATGATAAGATCTTTCTTAATCTAGGATACTATGTCACTGAACATTTCCTTTTAATGGTTTTAATTAATAGCGACTATTATTGTTGTTGTTACTGTTATATTCCTTCATAGTACTTTTGTTCAAAATTGTAATTACTGGTTATACACCTCACTAGCTTCATGAAATAAAAAAAATACCAGGACACAGGTGGTCTCTTATACAGACATAAAAAAAACAAACATATAAGAACATCCAAATCCAACTCCTACACCTGCTGCATTCAAAAAGAATATACAGTTTTCAGAGTATAAAAATGAAGCTTCCAAAAGAGAAGAGAGCTCCTCATCAGCTCTCTCTGTATCCTTCATTGTTTCATAGTCTAGCATAAAAGACCATGACTTCTCTTACCTGCTCTTTATTATTACTGTTCAATAGACCAGGTTTCTTTTTCTTTTTTATAGGACTTGTTGATGCATCTTGTGGTGAGTGGCCATTAGAGGAGTGTGGAGGGCTGGGAAATTTCCTTTTTTGTGCTGTGCGTTCAGCAGAGCCAGGATCTGTAACAGAAAGTAAAAAATACGGTTGAAAGGTTATGGTTTGTCCTTCGCTCAACAGAGTAAGAATTCTCAACTGTCTTTCACCCAGCCAGTGACAAAACTGTAAGTGCAGCCTTGCTAAGCAATGGTGCTGTAAAGTGAATTCTCAGTATAGTAATTTAGGTCAAAACTTTTTTTTCTTTTCCCACAGTGTTCTGGCCATTCATCTCCTCTCAAATTTTAGTATCTTTTAAAGCATAACAACAATTATTTCTGTAGTTAGATGTGCTAGTGCAAATGCTTTGTGCCTGAACACTAAAAAAACTGAGGAATAAAACCTGTCTATAAAGTAACTTTTTTTCTATGATCCCATTCACTGAACAGCCACACAAACACTTGTAATTCTGTGAAACAGTTATACCACAAAGGAAATGCTCCTCTGGGTATCAATGACACCTTAAAGGTTTTTCTATCAAACAGGGTTTTGGCAGCTATTTGACAGAAGCTAGAGGCAATCAAACTGCTGGTTGCCATGATCTTATATCCATTCAGTCCTGGATCTGTATTCTTGCCTTCCAGGCCTCACTGGGTGATAGCTTGAGCTGTCTACAGTTCCCAAGTGTCCAAAACCTCACTGAAACACTTCACCTTAAGTCTCCAATGAACATCAGAGGTGCCAGAACAGCAACCAGTAACTGGATCAACTTAACAGAGCATGTGTGTTGTCAATAGACTTAATTTAACTATAACATGTCCACCAAAAAATATTATAGGTTTCTCAAACAGGAAAATACTGAAAACCACGGTGCTAGACTATTTCAAATAGGCAGCAGACAAACACCTTTTTTCCCACAAATGCCTCCCAATCTGGCTTTTAACTACTTACTGAATGAGCCAATTTTGTCAAGCTACAACATTCCTCTCATGGAATGATTTTAAGGAGACTCGCACATAATATGGACACTGACACTTTCTCATTAGACAGTCTCTTAAAAGTGAGCTAGTAAAACACAGGTTAGCTTAAAACTGTTTTCAGAATAATGCCCTGATAAATTGAAATGTTACACTGACTCACTCCAAAAGAAGGTAATTTGTCACATGGCACAAATCTTAGAACGTCTATGACACGATGAAAAATTGGATTAGATTTCTATATGATTTCTGTATTTTGTGTAAATGTGGAGGAGAAACAGTCAGTAAGGCTAAATAAAAAATAGCTTCAATAATAATTTGCACAAATGGAGATAAAATTAACAGCCGATGTACTTCTCCCTAAATAGATAAAATTAATTGCAGCAATAGTTGAGTGTGAACTGACTATGAACAAATGACTTCTTCCTGTTGTGAAAAAGGATAAATGATACTAATGCAAAAAACAAGAGTGATACATACACAGTAATCTTGATGTTAACCTTGGAACAGTTGCATATATGCTTTCGTTTATTGAAAATAACATATCATGTAGTGGAAAGAGTGGAATGATGTCAAGAAGCCACACAATTCCTAATACAGCAAAACATTTTTAAAAAATATGCTCAAAAAAGCTATGATGCCACTAAAACTTACTCATGATGCAAGCTCAAGAAGTGATCTGAAAAGATATTTCTGGACTAAATTGCATTTCAAGAACATATGCTATTCACACATGTGGAAGAAAATGTAATGAAAGATGAGAAAGGTTTAGTGGAATAACTTCCCCTGTGAAAGACAAGGGGGAATGTCTGGTCTACATGAATTTGTGAAAATACCAATCTTACCTATTATAATTGGCATCGCACCCTTTTCAGAGGGGTCAATATACATGATAGGTGTAATTGTTACCTAACCAGCTGTGGACACTACCATTTCTTGAGTTCCTGAAGCTTTTAAAAAAGATTTTCCCAAATGCACTATTGCACAGAAAAACAGTGGGTTTTACTTCTTTCTACACAATTTTATGGAAACCACAGTGCTACATGGCAAATTCTGACTGAGAAAAAGCTTGATAACGTGTCAAGATAACAACCAGAACTATAAATAGATATGAAAAATACATTAAAAAAAATGGATGGAAAAGATGTAACAAAGAGGGAAGAAAAATGTAGGAGTATTGGCCCATCCTGAGTTTTATTAACCTGGAATAGATGCAGCAGACTTACAACACACAATCTCGACAATCCTAAGAAAAGCGTCTGCCACAAGAGTTATATAGGCACAGGTATTTCGGCAATGCTACCGAGCAGAAATGTAGTCTGGGATCTCAGAGTTATTTTCTCTTTAGTTATAAAATTTTGGTGAAATGTAGTTAAGCTGATTTAAATAAACAAAATCTTTTTATGTTTTGAGTTTTCTTAGACAATAAGAAAGGTACCCCCCCCCCCCTTTATAGTTGTAGTATAAAGATTTAGAACCAATTATATTCTGAAATACCTCGTTGAACTAAGCCACTTCAATGTGTCTGAGACCATTATTTTTAGTAGACTTGCTTTACTCCAAGTGAGTCTGTCTCCCACTCTCATTTAGACCAAAATTTAGATTGATTTGACAATACAAAGAATTGCCATATAAGGTATGTCACCTAAATCTGTGAAAAATACGTCTGCCTCCTCTCCTCCTTCAGCAGTTATGACAATAACAATCCTAGCGCAGGTACAACTATGCTTACAGAAGACTGTGGTGGTTTTTTTTCCAGTTTAGCTAATTATGCACAGAAGGTGGCAGAAGAACTCCTTTGGCTGGTATATGCTTCAAATATCCCAAGAGAGCTGAGCCAACAGAGCTCTCCTGGAAGAAACACTGCAGCATCAGTGTAAGCTAAACCAAAACTCACAACTTAACCAAAGTGATTAAACCTAAAACCAAAAGGAGCTCTGAACTCTATTTTTGTTCATTAAAGTAAAATGGAGTTTATACCACATGGAAACTGTTTGCATTCAGTGATCAGCAAAAGCAGTATCATACAACAGAACTTTTCTCATCATCTTTCCATCACCACATGGGTCAGAGCTGCAAGTACAATTTAAGCTGTTGTTTCTTATTAGAATTTGCAGTTCTCAACAGAGGCTTTCCATACAGGCAGTCAGTCATAAGTAAACTACTTTTAGTGTGAAGTGCTGACTATGCCTTAGTTCTCAGTGCAAAGAAAACTGCAGTATTGTCTCTCTTCAGAGGACAACATCCTCAAAGTACTTGGAAAGATCTTAGTATGAGTTTCTCTTCAGCAAATAAAGCCCTCACCATAACTCTCTGAAGAGAAAACTGTATTTCCAGCACAAGTGAAAAAATAAGACACCTGAAAGAACTTTTAAAATTCTAATTAAAAGTTACCCGTTTTTACATCACTAAGGTGTTATTAATTGCTGTTACATTGCCAAGGTTGACTTCAGTGCCTTTTGAGTGCTCCTGCAAACCTCCCACTGGGGAACAACAAGCTAACCCGAGCTTCACCTAAAGTTTAAAATCTTTGTTTCAGTATGCCATCACATGACTAAAGGATTCGTAACTATTGCTCTCCAGGGACAGACTGAAGTACACTTAAATCCTAAGGTAACTTCATTTCACATTGACTATTTTAGAAGTCCCCTTCTATGTGACGGTAATGCAGGTTTTCAGCAGTTTAAATTAGAAAAAAAAATAAATATAAGACCAAGTAATAGTACATTATCATTGTGTATCATGGAGCTCATCTTGCTGCAGCATATGGACCTTAGACTCCAACCGTATCTTCTATGTTCTCTACATTACCAAGTGCTGTACCATAAGCATTCAACAGCAATGATTCCTGACAACTGGGAAGTCTTGTTTTTCCTTAACGGAAGCGGGTGCCAATTTGGAAAATATATAAAATATTTTCCTTGCTTTTCCCATGATATCCAAATGTTATTCTTCCTGAAAACAAGTAACATCAACATGCCTCACTGTAAAAACACAACATAAACTGCTCATTACCAAAGACTTATCGACAGTGACATCTCACACCTCCTTATGTCCTCCTTTCCATATACCTTCTCTTGTTTTTAATTTAACAACCTGCTTAAGTTAAAAGCAATCAAAGTAATTCCAGACTGAAACCAAAATGAATTGGTGTCTACATATGTATTTCTAAGCATCAATTACACTTGCATTAGTTTCTCTACCAATAAGGCCTTAACGAAAGCTGATAAAACAGGCTCCAATTAATCATTTATATGGATTCCAGAACTGTGAAGTCTCCCAGTTATATTTATTATCCTGAATGACTGCCAATAGACACATGATTTCTCAAATCCATTACCTATAATAATATAGTAAGCTTAATTATTTTCAAAACACTTAACAAAACCATGGATAAATCTGTTAGAACTTATACTTAATTCTCAGGCATTTTAATCTTATGCCAGAATTTTAAAATAAGATGCAGTTGCAATCAACCACTAAAGCCCTGTTTACATTCCAGAAACTTCAAACTGATGCAATTAACCCAATCCAGCTGCTTAATGTAATAAATACCAGAGGCTGTGTATATCCTGATGAGCTCGTACTACATCATGATTTTACAAAAGTACAAAAAGACACTGTTACTTGTTTCTTTATCTTCCGAAGTCCTACAATGGAGAAACACTTCCCAGCAACTTGCAATGTAAGAAATGGAAGTTGTTGATAAGCTGAAGCCTGGCTGTAGGGGACTTGCTGCCCCAAGGAACTCCTGAAGACCCCCCTGAGCAATGTGGGCTCTGTACTAGAGATAAAAAGCCTCTTGCTGCTCTAGGATTCACTGGAGGATTCTCAAATTACCTTTCACATTGGAGTGAGAATCTCATCTCTATGTGATTAAATATTTGGTAACACTGCACAGAAATTTGATACGACGTACTATTATATATGTTGTAACAGTTTCATAAAGTCTTCTGGAAATTCCATTTAACTAGTCATTTTGTATTTATATTCACAATAGCCAAACTTTCTACCACTAAGGGAAGCCCTTAAGACCAAAATCTTCAATGCCAGCCTGCAGCAATGCAAAAGCTGTAAAAGTCAGAATTCTCCCTCTTAAGCAGCAGTGTCTCAATATATTTTGTTATGACAAGCTAAGACCATCTAATGACTCGCTGCCACTGATGGGGGCAAGTGACATCTTCCCAACTCCTAGTAATATGTTTCAGGCAGATAAACAGGTAGAAAACCACTTTTATACCCAAATCCTTAACTGACTCAAAAGAGGACTGGCTAAGAGCCAGCACAGATGTAAATGCAATGTAAGGCATGTATGAATGATGACAGGAAGAAGAGAGTTCAAGAGCTCCTTTCAGCTAGTCACAAGACAGGCAGTGGTCACAGTACTACCTGAAACACATGAACCCTATGTGGAAATCCATCGGCCACCACAGCTACCTGCTGGCAGGCAAATAAGATTAACTAGAAGACAACTAACCTAAGAATTAAAAACAAAACAAAACAAACAAAAAAACAAACCAACCACACACAAAACATTATTTCTTCCACATTAATAGGAAGTAAAAGTCCAGGGGAGACTTCACTGCTGTCTAAAGAGAACAACTGCAAGTGAAGACAAATGGCTAAGTTTGTTATGCTTCTCTGAAACCACGACCTGGAAATACTCAGACAGTTCTCCAGAAAGCCTTGCAAGCCCCATCTTGAAATATTTAATAAACAAAGTTAAAAAGTAGGCCATAGGGCTAGAACAGAAATGTAACAAGATGTTTCTGTCAGACATGTTAATGTATCATATGCAGAGGACAAAATATTATAACAATCTAATCTATGACCTGTCTCCTTTGCTAAACAGTAACCCCATGCTGACTCCACTTTATGATTTTGAACTCTGTATTCTCTTTAAGCTGTCACTTCCCACATCCAGTTCTCAGATGCCTTCTTGTTCTAATGAAGAGAGTAGTGTATTGTAAAACTTTGTATTATGAAAGCTGCACAGGCAAAGCTTACAAACAGATCTAAATTACAACTGCTACAGTAACTACTTCTCTTCCCTTCCCCACATCACCAGATGTCTGTCCTCACAACTTTCTGCCGACAGGCACATGTATGTAATAGTAGGGTTAATCAGTTCATGATTCAGGCAAAAACTAAAACTACAAAATATGCTCAATTTTCTGCTAGATCAGCTGCTTGACATAGCTTACTGTGCAACACCAGAAGCATCCGTGCCAGCCTAAGAAGGGTAGAAAAATACAGCTGAAAATGAGTGTGTAGGGCTGCATAGCTCTGACCACAGCTAAAGACTTGCTCTTATATATCACATTATGAAGCGTAGGTACGAAGTGTCAGCTATGGTTTTAAGCTGTAGTTTCATTATGGCCTAACCCCATTGAAATGCTTGCAAACAAAGCTCTACACTTCCCGTGCCCAACTGGTATATTCCTGCCCTCTCTCTTACACCAGTTCTGGCAGTCTACCAAGCCATTTCAGCACACTAAGCTAGTAGAAAACTATTCATGTTTCACGGTTCAGTTCGTTTCCTGCCAGCTTAGGTATGGAAGGAAGTGGATAAAACTGCTGCATCGAGCAGTTTGACCAGCATAGGCTGCTTTGAAACCACAACTTCACTTAAAACAATTCAAAGGCTATGTTAACACCCTTGTTACAGATTAAACAATGCCTGTTTCAGTTTAGCCTAAACTGAACTGGAATTGATTTATAGCAATTAAAATAAAACTGCTTAAGCTAAACCTAGAATGTTTATGAAAGGTCTGCAGCAGGCTAATTGTCTTTAAAGCAATTTAATTTATTCTCCTACATTTTTCTTTAGACATGGCCCTGCATGAGCTCTACAAACCTGTAGCACGTAAGCTCCTCCAGGACAAGTGTGAAGCTATACAATACCACTGATTGATCTTCTGCACAGACTTCTCACACCATCAAAAAAACCCCAAAACCCAAAAGCAGCTGTATGCTTCCCTTAAGGGTTTGTCTACATAGGGCGAACTTCCTCATCTACATTCTTTCTAAAACACACAAAGCAAAACTGTGAAAAAGATTAATGGTAAAATAGGAAGCATTGCTACAACTACCCCACCAGATTAGAACCTTGCTGCTCTTTATCTGCTTTACACCGAGTATAACAACAGTTTTAGAATTCTGGTTTGTGACTTTTCCACCGCAGAAACACTGCGCTAAACTAACAGAGAAACTTGCCTCAATTCAAATAACAGAAGTCCAGAAAAATTCATTTTAGCAGACCTATATTATGAGCAGCTCTTGGCAGATTACATTTATGATCCTTTTACTTTCTATACAGAACTACATACCCAACTATTATAAAGTTCTACCACTAATTCCTAGGCTATGTATGTTGGGAATACAACAGAGCAAGATGGCTTACAGGCAAGTCTCAAGATTTCTTTACAACCCACACCGTTTCCTTCACTGAAAAATACATATATACCTGTAAGGGCTTGGGATGGGTAGTTGTTAGTCTTGCCCTTAAAATGGTGCTGGCATGGGTTTCATCAACATACACGTCAAATTTAACAAACCAATTAAAGCAAATCAGTACCTAGTTAAATAAATACAAATTCCTTTATTCTTATTGAAGTAATTCAAACTCTGTTAAGTTCTGTCTTTACTACAGTGATGTACAAGGGCCGCTCAGATCACTCTCCCTGGTGTTTAAAACATTTAAGAGTCCTGCTGTGTACAGACAAGTGACTTCTACACAGTGACAGCTTGGGCCAGTCTAAACTAGCCTTGTGGTTATCCTGGTCTTCCAAACCATGCTCCTTTCAGTCACTCCCAGAGCTTGCCTATACACTGGTTCAGGGAGCTGTATCAATAGTAAACTCAGTATAAAAACATGAGTCTTTTTCTGCCAGGTTGGTTGCCTCTAAATTGACCAGTTTGAATTGATCAGAGCCCAAACAGCATGGGGAGCTGAAAGATCATATGGCTGAGAAGGCTGGGAGATCAAAGACAGACACCTTCAATAATAACAAGGTATTAAATCAGCTCACCATCCTGGGAAATTTCATCTTAGCCCTACAAAAAACAGTTTCCTGTGGGCTTAATTCACTGAGTGCACCTTGAGGTCAGACCAGCACAAGAACTAATTTAAGGGAATTGCAACACATCGCAGGGACCATACTCCTGTTTCTGGGATAAACAAAGCAACAGAACTAAAAAGTAGACACCTACACAATAGGTCTCAGAGTCAGAAATGATTTTTAGACACTGAATTATGTCAATGACATAAGTAATTGCTTACCTCACTTCATGCAGGTGAAATTTTTATTAGTACTAATATATAGGCCAAGGTCCTTCTAAGGACAAAAAGTGAGATTTCATGCGTCAGCTAAATGCACCTAATGACCCCCCACCGTCTCTTACATCAAGTTGTCATATTCACCAAACTCTTTCACAAATGGGTCACTAGTATGGCAGAAAAATGTTTCCGTTTTTAAGTTAGTTAGAAAGTTAAGTGGCTGAGATCTGACAAGCACTGCAAAGGAAGTAAGAGGTGGGAGTACAAGGCTGGAAGCTTACCCCATTCAGCAGCAATCATGACAGCAACAAAAAGAGTTTACTTTCTGCTGGCTTAGAACACTGAAATACAGAGATAAGTAAACATGGAAAGTTGTCTAGTGATGGAGACTGACATACAAGACGAGATGCAGAGATGGGAGCAAAGGACAAGGAGAAGGAGCAAAAGGAGCAAGTGGATCTCTTCTGAGCTGTCAGATCACATGTACTACCTCATCTAACCATAACAGGAGAATTGAAACAAGAAAATTACTGTCTGTTCGTACTAATAAGACCTAAATGAAATTTTATAACCATGTACCAAGCTACCTCATTAAAAAACAAAGAAACACAGATGATCTGTGCCACATGTTCAAGACAATTATATCTGCACATTCAGAATTAACTAGACATGACCTCTGTAGTAGAAATAAGAAAAGCAAAAGTGAGTGTGCCAGAATTTAAAGAGAATGTTAGTAACCAGGTTACAGAAATGGTTTTCAAGTAAACTGAGCTTTAAAGTCACCTGCAAATACAAAAGGAGATGGACCAGCAGCTGCCAGTCAATTACAATGAACTGGAGTAAACAATTATGTGCAACTATTCTGTTTGAAGGGCATTTCTGCTCCCTCACTCCAAATGCCAGCAGGAGTATTTACATTCATATGGACAGTTACATATTTGCCTTTCTTTATACCGAGAGACAACATCATTTGCCTGTTGTAACCCACTCATAGGAAAAGTCCAGGAACAGAAATTCTCAGTCACCTACAATTCCACCACCAAGTTTAATTCATGTCAGGACTGGATACGTAAATGCCCATGAAATACAAACTGCTCTGGGGATCAATTTTTGTGGAACCACAAATGTTATTGTTCTTAGGAAAATTAGGATTTGTTACTATAGGGAACACTACCTTGTTATTGTTATTATTACTACTAATACTATTTATCCTACCTTGTAAAATTGAAAGGACTTTAAAGGAAGCCATGATAAGTGACATGATGCAAAAGGCTGATGTTTTTTCATAATTTAACCGTAGTTATTTATTAACCAGAAACAACAAGGGGGGCAAGGGGGAGGGTGTGAGGGACATATAATGAAAAGCAAGTAAAATTTAAAATGCTTTCTAACATACAATAGTCATTGTAAAAAATAAAATGAGTCTTGAGTCCTCACTCAAGCAGGTTCACGGTAGATTATACAGTTTCACTATCCTGGTTTCCAAATATATGTTGTAGAACACAGATGAAATATTTATTCTTACCTTTGGATCGAGTGGAGATATCCATCCCCTCCACCACCTCCTGCTCTGCCTTTATTTCCTCTTCAGCCAAGCTGCAGGATTCAAGAAGGTGAATTAGAATAGTTATAGACTGTATTATTCCCATGTCTAACTTCAGGTACAGAAGTTCAACATAACACTATCAAATACAACTATATTAAAAACTTCTGATGAAAGGTGTGCTGTTTGCCAGAGTATACATCGACCAAAACATGTCGAGAAACAATTCAGGTACACATGTATGCTGAATGGCACTGATTACAGAGGTAACATTTTTATACTAATGACAGTCTTGTAACATGTACTGAAGATGATGCCACTGTATATGTAAATGTGACAGACTAACAGGAATTCTGTTCCGCGTAGCTCCTAATCTTAAGGCCTCTATAAACTGTGTGGACAGATGCCTGCTAACATTTAAACACTCACCAGAATCAGTGAGCAGAATAGCTGAGGTAACAGATTCAGCAGCACAGAGTAGCTTGCAAAATTAGAAGGTAAAATGTAATTTTAAATAGTAAATTTCAAGGATTTTGAAACTAGACTACATAACAAAAAATAGAGTACTTATATTGGCAATACAACACCACCATTAACTGTAATAAAGAGTAAACAGGACATTACTATAATTTAACCAGTCTTACATAGTTTTAATTTACTCTAGGCAAGATTAAATGATTAAGAAGACTGCAAACTGCATCTGATTTGTTGATACTCTACTTTCTTATAGTGATGCCATTCAAGAAAATAACTCCATGAATTTGGCTAGTTAAGTGAGTTTGTGAAATGAAGGTGAAAGCAATAGAAAAAAAAATAACTAGAGTGAATATGGAGTTACACACCAGTTTTGGAGCTCTGACTACAGTAGATGAAAGGTAAAAGAAAACATATGACATTGAAGCAAGCCCAAATTGAAAATGATAGACAAATGAGGTTATGGTGCCCGAAGCAGGCATCAGTTGTCCATTAATACCACCAGAGCACAACAGCCAAGCAGGATGTAGATATTTTCCTCTGTAGTGACAATTTCCTGTCTAGTCTGTTAATGCAAGTTGCTGCTGATACCAATTTACATTGATATGGCAGACTGTGAACTACTGCTACTATGGAGTTGGACCGATTCCATTCCGTCATCCCAGCTCTAGGGACAGCTATTTCTACCAGAGAGGCCAAGAGGACAGCTAGAGAGAGACCTTTGCTTTAGCCAGTCTGGTTAAATCTGCTTGAGACAGCTAATTAGAGCTCAGAGACCACACTGAGGACTTAGTTATGTTTATATCAGCAAAACTCTTCAGCCTGACAAACAGTTTATATTTGTAGGAGCTTTGTTACTGGTATAAGTTAAAACAGCTTCCTAAACAAAAAAAACACAACCTTACCAACAGAAGGATTTTATAGTCTGGTATTTGCCAAAACTACTTTTAATCAACTATCAGCTACCAGGGGGTTGGGTTGCAATTCCTTCCACACTTCTAAACGTGAAAGCTACATCAGCAAAAATTTTAAATACAAATTAACAGAGCTCAATGTATGGAAGACCCAAAGCTAAGAAGATCCATAAACTCCAGAAATCATTTGCTCTGCTTGTCATTTGTATACAGCAATAATTTACAAATTAAGATCTTTAAAACACTGAAGATAAATTCTACTCTACCAGCACCCAATCTCCCAGTTCACAGACGATGTTGTTAACTGCAGTAGCAAGGAAAAGCACTCACATGACCAGAATTATGGTAAATGTGTAGCACAGCTGACCGCAGCACAATGCTTCTCAGATTTATTTTGCATGGGCAGATTAAATGCATAACATAGTTGACCATACTACAATGCTTACCAATTTACTATGCATGGGCAGATCAATTATCCTGCACATTTGTTACACCCTTTCCCAGAAGGCCTCCAGCAAAGAGGAGCTGGCAGTGTGTTGCAGACACCAAAACATTTCATGCACCACTTCCCTCTGCCCATTCTCTTTCCTAAGCAATGGGAAGGGGTGGGCTCATGGGATGGGCTTATTGTTCTCTTCCAGCACTGCACTGTTTCCCCCTCCCTTACAAACTGTATTTCACCATCACCAAACTGTAACAAATCCCCATATTTTTAAAACATCATGTATATATGATTAGTAATGCACACAGGTAAATATGTAATGATACACACTAGTTCTGTCAAGAGAGAAGTAATCTGGCAGTAACCGTTACCTGGTTTTAAAATATAGATCCAGTTTCAGCCACAGATTAGGACATACATGCCTTTATAAAACTCAAGTTGAAGTCTTAAGATCATTTTACACAGGTTGCTACTAAAAGGAATGGTTTCCCTAATCCCCAGTTTCGTGTTCCAGAAATCCCATTCATTTTAAGTGAAGGAGTTCTCTGATCTAGTTCACTGTGCAGCTGGATGTGCAGCAAAGAGCAAATGGGAGCGTAGCACATGTGGGGAAGGGGGGAGGGAAGGGTAATAGCCTTTTAGCAGCAGCTCATATTGAAGTTACATTAAAGCAAGCGTTCCAGACTCACCAAAATCTATCTGGTACATTTTGGTCAATTCACAGCCCTCAGGGAACATGATACAACAAGAAAGATACAAGATACAGTACTTGCTACAAGTCAGTACTGAAAGACAGAGAGTTGTGCATGAATCCTGTCTGAGAAATGGGTGTGACAGATCAATATAGCTACACAGTAGCAGGAACTGTTCCCACATCCCTGACCAAAGCAGCATACAGAGATTACAGAGCTGACTGAAGGTGCTCTGCACCTCCAGGCCCAAATCTAGTACTGCTGGGGCATTACAGGTCAGGGCTCCTACGTATTAATCACGGCATGTGAGGTTTCTTCATCTCTAAATCTGTCTCACCCCATCTCATAAAGTCAATTTAGAAAATGCATCCAGTTTCCTCCACCACCTTTTTAGTGTTCTTTCAATAGATCTATAAAGACAAGGAAAACATTCTCCATGAGCAATTCCAAGATGAACAAAGCGTCTTGACTTGACGTGTCTCTGATCCATCACATAAAAGATGCCTGAAGACACCTTTTCCAAAGATGTGAAGTATAAATGAACAGTCAAAAATGCATTCACCACTTGACAAAGGTTCTTCATTTTTCTTAGCAATGGAGGTGCTTATATCCTAGACACACATATGCCCACTGTGTGTAACCCCCAACTATAACAAAATTCAGCAATTATCTACTGTACTGTGAAACACTGAGCCTTAGAGGAACAGATTGCACCTCCATATTCTCGACTATAATTAATCTTGCTCAATCTTTTAAGGGCACAAACATTTAAATAGGTAAGCAAATGACTCAGATTGTTCTGAAAAAAAGCAAGATGTTAGGGGGAGGACAGTTAAATAAGCCTACTGGACATAGCTATAAAAAATACATCAAATCCACAGGTCTTCAGAAACATCTCCCATTGTTTTATTTTCTGTAATGTATTGTGACTTGCACAACATGACACTGAATGGTAGCAGCGATGACTGTGGTCATCTTTAAGAGTCAAGTTTGCAAATACATGCTAGCAATTCTCAGCAAGTTTACAGTAACTTTTCTAAAGCTGGCAATCTTTTCACCATCGCACCTTCCATCAATATAAGCAATATTCTGAAAATGCTTTATAAAGGACAAGCTTACAAAGAAATTTCATTACAGAAATATTTTATACTAAATAATTCAAGAAAAACAGGTCCTTAATGACAGGTACCTTATCCACACAAAAATAAATAAATAAACCAGCAGAAAAATAATTATAAACAAGCATTTAGTTCTATGGAAACAGTAGCTGTGTGATCAAGTAGACTATTCTACAGTTTTGAGAATTCATTTTTGCAGGTGTTAGAGCTGTTATTTCGGATAGCATACATTACTGTCATGTATGTGTACTATGAATGGGATGCTCTGAGGTTGCAGATCAGAAATGATACTGGTATATACTCAAGTACTCAGACAAATACAATAAATACCTTATATCATTCTAAAAGCTACTCTTATTTCCTCATGAAGATGAGCAGAGAAGAACATGTTTTAAGAACACAGTTGAAATTTAAGCTTTGCCAGTTTCACTGTCAATTGACTAGAATACCAATTAATCATTTAAAACTCCTCAACTCGTACTGACAAACTTACAAAAAAGAAAAAGAAGAAATTGTTTTCTAAAATGTTAAACTAATTTATTTCATACAAATTAGTTTAATATGTCTGAATGAGGGGGAGAAAGGGTGGAGGTTATTCCTCTGGGGATAGCTGGGGACAAAAAGAAAAGAAAAAAAAAAAGGACTGTAAACATACAAGATTTATTGATACTTAGGTAAAAATGCAGAAAGAACTTAGCTGCCTAATTTTTAAATATGTTTTCTATTAAACTGAAGGGGGGGGTATATAAAATTCAGTTTTTCAAATTTCACACCAGTAAATAAAACACTGACTATTCTGTTTAGGAAAATCATTCCTGTACTAGTCACACTACTTACCTGAAAAAAAGTACATATACAAAAATATTTAAAGCTGCTCTAACCTATATTAGCTACAAAGAGCAATTAAAAGTTGCAGATGAACTACTGCACCTTGACATTTAACCAAGAAATACTGACAGATATGGAAAGCAAGCTAATGCCCACATACACAATCTAGATCTACATTAGGGAATAAACACATTAATTTAAAATAAATAGCTATATATTTATGGAATTATTCCTTTTAATGAATAGAAAACAAAAAAAATATTTAAGGCTATAAACACTGAATTTCATCCTTAAGATAATTCCTGCCTGTCCTATATCATATTTGTGAGTAGCAATTCTAAATAATGATTTCAAAAAACTGCATTCAATAAAAAATTGAAAAAAAAATATTTGCATGCCATTGCTGAATAAATAGCAGCTATGTATAAGCACTCACCTATAACAGTCTCTTACTCATCGGTAGCTATGCTATTTATGCAGGATTCTTAAAATGGCGTCTGACAGCACTGCACTGCCTCAGTCCTGGACTGGAGCTAAAATGGTAGCAGTTTATTCACTACCACTATCTCTTGCTTAAACAGCAGTGCTATATTCAAAGCCAGCATCTAAATATCTGAAATGGTAAAGTATGACAATGGGACACTTGACATCCCAATGTTTAACTAAAAAGGCACAAGATAGGGAGTTTTGTGAAGTCACAGGTTACTAAGGAAATCACTCAATTTTAGATTCACTCTCCAGTTTGAGAGCCTCAAACATTATGTTTCCTTTCGCAGAATTCCCTGCAAAACACTTAATTTGTATTAAGCAATTAACATTCAAAGTGCTTGTCCAGATACCTACACAGAGCAGTGTTTAAGCTAGTTATCTCTGGTAACAAGCAAAGTAAATATATATATTAATTTAAAGAGCATTTTGGTTCTTTTTAAAACCTTATTCTTATTCAGTGTGCATTTGAATTAGCTCCACAAAAGGGGAAAAATCAGAGGAGGGAGATCCTTGGTATCAAACCATCTTCTTTAAGACTATAAACTATAGAGCTGAGGCCCAGGCAAGGCAGCCAGAACAGCTACAGATTTCAGATGCTAAAGACATAACTGGAGAACAATCATCTATGAAAGGTTTATACTGGCTAAATGAAGGATGTTAACATCCTGCTACAGCATGGTTTTAAACTCACTGCATGAAAGGGATGCTACAATAGTTGGCAATAAAGGGTTAACATAAGAATGACAGACAACTTCTATCAAATAAATAAAACTCAGTTGCTATGCAGCTATTTCTAAATTAGAATTTAACCCACGAATACAAGACATGTTTATTAATAAATATATTTATTACTTTCTAAGTAGAAATTAAAGGGCCAAGTTTGATGGCCTACTGCAACAATTTTCAGTCTTTGGGTTGCAGACTCCTCAAAGGAAGCGTACAACTATTAAGGAGTTTGCAGACAATAACTAAGTAAATCAAACCTAGTCTAACAGGCTTAAATTCACCATAATGGGATTCACGTACTCATGGGAAAGATAGTAGGGATCCACAAATAACAATATTTGAAAACTGCTGTCTACTGCACACTACACAGGCAAAGGTTATGTTCAACTTCCAAGATATTTAGGAGATTTAAATTAATGCCTTGAATTCCAGACAGAGGAGAGGTTTTTTTTTACTAAGATTTATCACCCTTTAAGCAATTATGCTGGTGTGGCACCATTACTATGGAAAACTGACCATAACCTATCATGTTTCAGCTACTGGATCCACATGGCCAATACACTTGAAAACAAAGCAAAAAAAAACAACCAACAAAAACAAACAAAACCACCAACAAACAACCCAAGCAAAAGTGATACCACAAAATGGAAGACAGCTCAGAAAGATGAGCCAACTGAAATTTATGGACAATGATATAGAGAGCTAAAATTGTAATGCAATCTACCTATTTATGATTTTTGAGCATGAAGTTCCTTTTACTACATGCTTCCTCAGTAGGAATGTAGCTTTTTCCCTACATTTCAATACTTCTGCCTAATGACCAGGGGGAAATGTTACATTTGGAGTGGCTTATACTCTTTATTTTCTTCATCTTCGGTATGTTAAATAGTGCCATTTTTTTAATGAAATCACTCAGTTTTTCCCTAGCACCATTTAGCTTCCAACTAAAACAGTTTGTCTGCAAAGACCGAGAGAGGCATGTAGCTTTTAAAAAGCTCCTGTTTGCATCATAATTTATAATCCAGATCACTCCTTTGTTACCCCCCCCCCCGCACTGCATTCTTTGTCCAGCTAATGACAAAAGTAACTGGATGTTGGCACCAAATAATAATGGCTAATCATATTCGTCCTGGACAATTCAAATTATTCTTTAGTAGCCAGAAAATATAAAGTGCAATTATATGATTAACTGCTAGTTACATTAGAGTAATGGACATTTGCTACAAGCTGAATAACCTCAGCCACACCCCTTCATAACATATCCTGTCTGATTGTGATATTAACAAGATCCAGTCCTGTAAAATCTGGGGTAGAATACGTGCTTCTTCCCTGCATCTATCACTTAAATAAAATCCCACATTCCATCTGTCCCAAACAGTAGAAAAAACGGCAAAGAGTGCTTCTTATTATGCAATCTATGAAAGTGAGTGATAACATCATACCTTGACAAAGCACCAAAAATATATGAAATTCTTCAGCTTGGCTGAATTTGCTTTACTTAGATGGAACAAAGATGGTAGAAATTTCCAGAAGGCCTTTCTCAGTCTTGCCACTGCAATTGTCAATCTTTAACCTACCCTCTGCTTCTATTGGCTCAAGTACTCCACAGAGCAGTGCGATTGGGCTGATCTGTAAAACAACACTGCTGTCTCTACCTTGCCTCAGACATCTTGCTGCAATGCAGACATTTATTTTTTGTGAACTATAAAAGAATTATATTTGAGTGATTAAAAATAGTGAACTTTAACAGACTCACGATGCTAAGTTTCATTACATGCACAAGGGCAGCTTATACAAATATGCTTCACTGTCAGCAGTGTGTCTGGAGGTGCAGATTTGAAACAGATCCTAGTTTAACAAAACCTGTGGGAGCCATTTTAATACAAGCTTTCTGATTGCAGATCACTTACTCCTGCTTCCTCATATTAAACAAATATTATGTTGTACACTATTTAAGACTGAAAGTAAACTGCTAACGTGTATAAACTACTCTTAGGAAAATTATGTCCAAATGCAATTTCTGTTTTTAGCAGCCAAAGAACAGAAACCAGAGTAATTCTTCAGCTGTGTTAGCACTTTTATGTACGCTGAAAAAAAGCATTAAAATTGCATACAAAAATGCTATCACATCAAATGCAGTGGTACAACCCAGCAGTGTTTCAGGTTGCAAACTGTACTAGACATTCTTATAATCTAATCCTTGGGCAGATG
>JANHFX010023013.1:229346-241064 GCA_027560015.1 Chloroceryle amazona | reverse complement strand
CCGGCCCGGAGCAGGGGGAGGAGGCGGTCGAAGCGCCGGCGTCCGCCCCCCTTACCCCTCGCCGACTCCCGGCCCGTCGGCGGCCCTATAGCGCCTGCCCTGACACCGCTCTCCTGCGGAGGGGAACGCACTCCTGCGACCGCTGGCCTCGGCGGGTCAGAGGCGTCGGTGTCGGGGAGCGGGGCGCGGGGGCGGGCGGAGCGGTGTGTGCTCTCTGTCGGCCGGCGACGGGGGGCCGTAAAATGGTGTCAGCTCGGTCCCCAGGCGCCCACCCGGTGTGGCGACATCACGGCCTCAGCTCGCGGGCCCAGCTCCCTGCCTCGGTCGCCGGAGCTTCCTCAGGCCGGGGCTGTACCGGTGCCTGCAGTGACCCTGCCTCCAGCAGCTGGTGGGCCAAGGCTTGTGACATTAATCTCTCCAGTAATTGCAAACCTATTTTTTGCCATTATGGTACGGCACGTGCAAAAGAGGTTTTTATGTGTTTGTAAGTGCTGCCCTTCAGCCTTGCCCATCAGGAGTGGCCGCCAGCTTTTGCTGACATTGGAAACTAACAAGATGTTAAACATGGGTTTCAGAAATTGACAGAAATCTCTGTGTAAATATGTGATGAATAAGCAGCCTACTACCGGGTAGTTGTAAAGGAAATGAGAGTCAGTCTGACAATTCTGAGATTAGTTTTGACACATTTTTGACACTTCTAAGTGTAGTGGGATGTGAAGAGTAAACTTAGAAGCATTTTTCTGCAAAAGCAGGTTTAGAGCGGTATAGTGAAAGACAGAAGGCGGTATTACTTCAAAGAGCTTTCTTCATGAGGGTAATTCAGCTAGAATTTGAGATAAAGCCCTCCTTTGGTGTTTGTAACACTTTACCAATTCACATTAAAAACACGGAGTTGCGTGGTCTGGGTTTCAGGAAGAAATGGAAGGGGTGAAGGGCCTGAGAATATAAACCCAGCACCTGAACTAGAGTAACATCCCGGGGAGATGTCATTTCTTTTTTAAGGAAGGATTTTTGTGGTTCTTTTTTCTAGGTGGCTCAACAAAGCCAAGCCTTATCAGTTTCATTCTGAAACCACTTGCCAGCCAGAGAAACAATGGTTGGACTTCAATACCAGAATAAATCACCGATATCCTGGATTTAGGCTGTTCTAACTCAGAGCAGAATTTGATCTCTTACACACAGGATCGGTATATAGAGGGTTTTCCCAATTAAATGTTTTAAAATACAATTCAAGGAAAAATTGTGATATGGGTGGGTTATGGGTCTGTAACCTGAATTTGACTATAATTGCATATCTCAGTTGATGATGGTGCTGAGGTCAGTGAAAGCACATACTGAATCAATTAATTTGTGACAGCTGAAATTTTCCCCAGATCAGCCTTTGGATTTAATTCAAAACTTTCTTTAAAGAAACAACAGTGTGTTAATTTGCTGCACGCTTTATTTGAAGCATTGTAGAAACCTGGAACCAAGTCATGGATTTTTTTATTTGCCTAAAACTCTAGCTGACTTCAGTGGGAGCATTACCCAGGAAGGAAGTTCAAGTGTAAGCCTTTTATGTGGTTAAATAGATAATTGATACGGGTGCGGTTATACCACTTGTTTTTAATATAAATAGCAGTGAGCTTGGTAGGCAGAGAGAGGTGGGTGGTATAATAATGACATGTAGAACTGTTTTCATAAATATTTAGTTTGGGATTGGGCTGAGTGCTAATTCCTGTTAGTGTACACAGGTCATTGTTGTCAGGTGTGTATTTACTGGGGAGGTGGAAGAGGTGTTGGCCATCACACAGAGCTGACCATGATGGCTGCTGCAGATATAGAGGCCCTACCTTCCTGGCTAACTCAGGATTGTGTTCATTCCTAGTTACTGCATTAACGTTTTCTCACTCACTGAATCATGCCTGAGATTCAGCCTGTAAAGTCAAAGAAAGCAATGTCAGTGATCTGTCTCTTGTGAAAGAGGGAGATAAGTGATTCTCAGCCTGGTGGTGGTAATCATGTGCATTTAAAGGGTAGCAGCTTAATTCACAGAATTAAAATCAAAGTCCACTGATGGGCTATTCCTATCAAGTAGAAAGAGAGCATAGCTTTAGAAAAGGCTGCCCGTGAGTCCATTAATATGTTTCAGGTTGAGGGGTAAAGATTTTTCCCAGCTGCTAGGTGTGGTATGATGGAGTGACTTAAAAGTTATTTGATGTGTAAGGCAGTGACAATATCACTGAAATAAACCACAAAATTTTGCTTGTTTTCTCCCTTATTTTTTCAGGCCGTGCGGGAAAATGTGGCTTTTTGGCTCTTCCTTAGAGCTAATCTGATTTCTAATTTTATTTTAATGAAATTTGTATTTATTTAAATTTCCATTCTCTTTTTACAGAATAAAAAGATATAACATGGTAGAAACACTATCTGAAGCATATCTGATTAATCAATTGTGTTTACTTCTAGGGAAAATCCAGAACGTACCTTTGATTTGGTACTGAAAGTAGAATGCCAAGCGTCTGAAAATGAAGGTAATATGGCATGCCTGTTGATATTTATAGAAGTGAGAGGTGGAGAAAAAAATAGCTTCCATTGTGATGTAGTGTCATCCTATGGTTTGAATTGCTGTTGGATTGGGATTATTTTAGAAAGTGACTATGGCTATTTTGCTGCCTTTTAAAATCTATTACTGTGTTAGTTCAAAGCTGTGTTTTTTTTACGTTGTATTTTCATTTCAGTTATTGTAAAAATACTTTTGTTTTGGAGAGAAATATTTGCAGAGCTTGGACTTGAAATGTATCTTCTACAGTTCTTAAGTCTTAAAATGTTGGTTTTGTATAAGATTTCATTTTAGCAGAACAATTACTTCTGTCTATCAGTGTAGTGTTAATTTTGATAGGGAGAGAATAAGTTCATTTCTGAACAACAGAAAGAGACTTACTTTCGAGCTTATGGTTAGCAGCTGCTTCTGCTTTGGTTTAATACACAATACAAACAGCTAGTACCAACCTGAGCTTATATTAGCTGTCAGTTTTGTGTCTCTATAAACATATGGAAAAAGAGATGTGCAACAGTTATCTGAGAGAGGCTTTTTTTCCTCTTGGGTAAAAAGAAGATGGGGTTTCCAGTGCTGAAGCTAAAAGGGACCCCTAGAAAGTCCATGGAGGGAACTCAGCTCATGTTCTCACGTGAGGCTATTTGCCTTATAAAAACACAGGGAGAGAAGTCTTGTTGGGATTGTCTTGTAGTCACATTAGTCTGTGACAGCTGTGTTAATCACAGTTGTAAAACAATAAACATCTTAAAACTGAGTATATTTCTTATCCTGCTGTGTTACTGTGCTAATTCCAGAGTTTGCTACTCTTAACACTTCAGAAATCTGTAGAAGTTTACAGCTTTAAACTAGCTTTTTTTTTTTTTTAAATTTCTGCCTACATTTTTGTTATTGGTGACATGGGTATGTGCCTAATATATTAAAAAACCCACATTTTTGTTGAAGCTAAACAATTGTAATTCTTTATTTCTTTTCCTGACAGTCTCAACAGGATTTTCAGGCTTTTCTGTACCTGTTCTATTATATATTATTAATTATTGATATTTCAAGATCCTCTGTCTTTTTATTTATTTTTTTCTTTTTTCTTTTTTTTTTTTTTCATTTTTCTTCCCTCCTTTTCATAATATTGTTCATTTAGTTGTAGAACGACATCTTGATCCTGGTGCATTCTTTGGGTATTTTCACTTTTTTTTACAAGAAGCCAGCATCCTTCAGTTTATTGACTGCTTTTTAAATTTGCTGTTGGTACTGTCATGGTTCAGGGAATCAGATGTGTTTCCTTAGCTCTCTGGTCACTGTGGTTTATATCATGGCATATTTTACCTTCTGTTCTCCCCCCTTTATAGTTTTTACCTTGGTAATTTCATAGATGATGTCTGTGAACCCTGTTTAGCTACTTGACTTCTGCTCTGTTCCTCTGCATTATGCATAGTCTCTGCCTCCACCTGACATCCTTTCCTAAGGGCCCATTCACATCTCAGCTTAGGCTCAGTTTCAGCATGCAGATTTTACTCCCTTTCTTTCCTTCCTGAGAGCTAGACTGTTGATAATCCTTTCAGGTCTTCATCCTGAAATCTTGAAAAATGTGAGGTTTTTTTTATTCTGTGATGAGAACATAAGTCTATATAATTTTTTATTTATTTTGTCTTCCATTAGACTTCTCATTTTTATTTTGTGTCTTTCTGGCTCTGCTGCCATAAGAAAGCACATATTACCTGCATCTCTGTGAATGATCATCTGCTCCTGAATTCTGGTCAGTCACTTCCTCTGGCTCCCTTCTTGGTGCGTGTTTTGTGCTCTTCATCACTCAGTGGAAAGTAGTGTCTTCAAGAAATCTGTGTATCCCCTTGAACTGTGACCTGAGTTAATGTGGAGGTTGTATTTGTGACTGTATTGTGGGTACACCCTGTCCTATTCCACTTTTTGCTATCAACCATTCTACCTTGTGTGGGTACAGTTGCTGTTTGTCGATGGGGTGGGCAAAGGCAGAAAGGAGGTCTGATACTGGTAGCATTGGAGTCCATGGCATGCGACCCGCAAGGGATTTAGGAGTGTTTCAGCCAGCTGGGGGATTGTATCGATTTCTTGCACAAGTCTGCAGATCAGCACAAACATACAGTCCCCTTTTAACAATCAAATTGTTCTGGCTGAATATTCCAGTTATCATCCTGCTTGGTGACCTATCTGGGATTCATTTTAATTTCACTCATAGTATATGTAATTCAGATAGCAAACTCACTCCAGTGGGGGCTTGACATCATATTTACATACGGCATTATGAGCACAGTGATGTATCAAATTAATATATCTGAATGTTAAAAGTCATTTAAAGGAAATTCACAAGGGACGAAAGTGTATTGTCTTCACTGCCACTTTAGAAATGGAGAACAAGTCTTGTCATGCTAAACAGGGAGCTTTCAAGGTTGGTTTATTATAAGGCCTAACAAATTTGACAGTTACCCTGTATTGTAGGTCTTGCCTTTAAATAGATTTTCATGCTAGGATAATCTTTTGAATATATCATACTTGAAAACGTGATCCATTCACCTGTTTCTTTGCTCATGCCTCTTTCTCTCTTATGAAAGAGATTTGTGTTTAAATAGGGGCTTTCTCCCTCGCATCCCATCTGCTCCTCGTACTTGATCCTGAAGCTATGTCAGGGCTGAATTTGTGACATCACTGTCACCAGTGTTGCCATGGAAATATCACAGCCTGAAAATTATGATCTCCCTGCTTGAATGAGCAGCAGGAGAAGCTGACATAGGAGAGAGGAAGACCTTAATGTGACCCATGTATCTTTAAGCTTTTTCTTCTCAAGCTTTGCTGTAATGTGTGTTCTCCTGCATTTTAATTTCCCCGTGCCAGTCTGTAACTGTTCTAACAAATAAAAATTGAGGTAGCCCTACTACATTTGTAACTATTAATAAGATTATGTTTTTACAGGGATGCTATATGTCTACAGCAGTGTGACATGCTGAAAAATTTTGCTGTTAAAATTATTATGCTTTTGGAAAAGTATTTTTATATAACTTAATTATAGCATAACTCTCAAGGAATATTATTTTTTTCAGATCTGACAATATCTCAGGGCTCTTCCAGCTATAAAGGATCATATGTACACAAAATGCAGCAAGGTTTACATGTATTATGAAATTTGTTCTTAAATCATTCCACTAATTATTTCCAACATTGTTTCTACTCAGTGTAAACACCTAAGAGGTTTCATGCAGGCTTATATAAATTTATCACTTCATGTATCGTAGGTAGCTCCTGAATTGGCTACAGGCTCGGTTGTGCTACTTGGGTCTGTAGTTATAGCTGGATTAAAATGTCATTTTCCCATTGGATACCTGTTATTTGGTGGTTTCAGAGTAGCTTGCATACTTAAGTATTTATTTCCTAACACTGTGTTCTTGACTGAGTAGATGATTCTTCTGGGCTGCTTATCTCTTCTGTTTTGAGTGCACAATAGCACTGCTAAGAGCAGTGATCTAATCATTTTATGATTTTTGGGGCAGGAGAGAAAGTAGAATACTCTTTACATAATTATTCCTATAACTGAGCACTCCATTGAACTAGCAGTGTGAATGATAACATTTTCTTTACTGTTGCTGACAAGCTTTGTTTATTCTTAACTTGGGTTATTTAAAAAAAACCCCTCTTTATTAGGGCGGCTTAATGCCTACTTTTAGCAGAAAACAGGATATGGTTCACTCAGCAATTTAGAATATATTTCTTCTTGTATATCCAGAGCAAATGATGCTTTTAATATTATACTACATGTAAGACTTTACCTTGGAAGTTGCATTTCAGCTATATTTAATTAGACAGTTGAGGCATATATTCCAAAGAGGAGAAAAAACTTTTAGGACCAAAATCAGAATGTAGTCCATGTTGTAACTTCCAGTACTTTGTAGCATGGTCAAGAACAACTAAGGTGATATGTTGAAACATAGTAACTAGTTAGTGGGACTTTTTCATTCTATTTCATTAACTTAATTTGAAATTTCATAACCTGATTCTCACAAATGAGATGATTTTGAGATGAATTGGGATGAATTAACCTATGTTCATCAGAGTTTGCTAAGCAACTGGGAGATAAATGCTAAACTAATCTAAAAGCCCAACTTCTGTGAAGTCAGTCTTCAGCATTTCTGTCCATCGTTTCCCAAGAAGATGATGATTCAGACTGGTTTCAGTTTGTGTGGTTAAGAGAGTGCTGTTTGCTACACCTTCAGTTTCTTAGATTATAACACATATAACCATATTTGAAATCATACCTCAAATAACTGTGTTCAGTTTTGGGTCCCTCGCTGCAAGAAAGACATTGAGGTGCTGGATCATGTCCAAAGAAGGGCAATAAAGCTGGTGAAGGGTTTAGAGAACAAGACATGAGAAGTGACTGAAGCAACTGGGATTGTCTAGCTTGGAGAAAAGGGGGATCAGGGGACACCTTAGCACTCTCTACAACTACCTGGAAGAAGGTTGTAGTGAGGTGGGGGTTGGTCTGTTCTCCCAAGTAACAAGCAATAGGGCAAGAGGAAACAGCCTCAAATGGTGCCAGAAGCGGTTTAGGTTGGATATTAGAAATAATTTCTTCATTGAAAGAGTTGTAAAGCACTAGACCAGGCTGCCCAGGGAAGTGGTGGAGTCACCATCCCTGGAGATATTTAAAAGATGCGTAGACGTGGTGCTGAGGGACATGATATAGCCTGCAGTGGTGGATTAACTGTTGAAATTGATGATCTTAAATGTCTCTTCCAACCAAAACAAAAAGACTCCATGGAGTGTGCAGGTAGATCAAGGAAACACAACCACCGACTGTTCAAGTTTTACTTGAAACTGCTTTTGAAGTAGTAGTTCATTTTCTGTTCAAGCAAAGACAAGCTGTTTGAACAGGACCTGAAATTTGTCACTATTTTCTCTCTAAATGCTAGGAAGCCTTCTATAGCTCTAGGGTTAGATACATGGTTTTCAGGGAAAGTTATGTTGAGTTGCGTGAATGACTCCTGTAGTTTATTTTGCCTGTACCAGAGCGATGATATATCTTAGTAATGCATGATCACTAAATTATTTTTCTTCGTGGTCTGTAAGGTACTAATAAGATACATGGTTCCAGGAAGGTCCCAGTTCTGGACAGTTTAATACAGTTGGTAGTTCTGTCCTTTGGTAACCTGTCTAGCTTTGGTAGGGTTTTGATTAAGAGTCTTCCAAAAAACTGCTTTCAGTATTGTGGTCAGAGCAAGCACTATTTTTTCTTCTTTTTTTCACTGTAGGGAGCTGTTTATTAACCATGCACTGTGAGCCTGTGGGTGTAACATGCTGATCAGATAACTCTTTTCCTCTGCTGTACTTTCTTTTGCAGAGCATCACTTGAACCTGATTAAAAAGATAATTCTATGAATGTAACACATGAACTCTGCAGGTTTTTTTTCTTCCTTATTTTTCTTCTTTAAGAAAAACTTTTTAAAAACTTTTGCTATATTCTTGTATATATTGCTAACTTTTTCCACTGCTGGCTTTAACTAGAAGGATAACTGCATGAGTACTGGCCTACAGAAAGTTAGGCTTCTCTAATGTAAAGAATGATGTATTCCTCAGTGACTATGAAGAGCTACTGTATTTTGCTAAGGATTAGATAAGCTTTCTCACAAGTCTCATATTTATTTGTAGATTTAGTCTCAAGTATTGTTTTACCGTATTAGAATTTATTTTACACCTATAAAAAGTTAAAGATGCTTTTTCAGTTTGTATGATGCCATTTCAGAACATGAACTATCTGATTATAGTCTTAGATGCAGTTTTTGTATTAAAAAAAAAAAATACAGCTTGCTTTCCATGCTCCTCTGAAGTTTCATTAAACTTAATACCCCTGCCCCAACTTATTAATTTCTATGTTGTTAGTTAGGTTAGTGATAGTCCTCATAATGGTTTCTTGTTTTTCTAGCTGAAATTTTAAAATGGCGATACCTAAAAAGCTTGGAAAAGGACATTTAATCTAGCCTGGTTTCTCTACAGGATTATTGACTGATGAGAAGCAGAATATTCCTCAATTCGTTCTTGATGGTTATGTAAATGTTTTGAGGGCAGAAGCACGTAGTGCCTGCGATTGCACTAGACAAAACCAAGGATATAAGCTAGAGTTTTTCTGAAGCTCTCATGTGTGAGCACCAAGAATACCTGTCACTCCTTTATAAATTATAATCTTTAGTATAACTTTAAACCCTCCAGTTGTATCTAAATTAATATTTTTATTATATTCAAATTTCTTTCATTTAATTGTAAAACTCCTCAGTATGAACAATGTCTTCTGTGTGTTTGCACTGTCACTAGCAAAGAGTGGGTGTTGGAGACTTATGAACAACAAAACAAACTAAGTTATGATTTTGAATCTACGACAAAGATTGGCACTTAGATGCTTTTTACCTTTTCCTTTCATGCTCCAGAGGCTGAGAAATGAAGGGTTATCAGTCCAGCTTTCAGCTTCTCTTCACAGATGCAAAACTATGGAGGAAAATGTTACTGCTTTTCAGTGCCTCATTTCCTACAGATTTCTTTTTTTTCCACCAACCTACGGAGATTCTTGAATGTATATGTAATTTGGAGGTGGGTGAGATATGTGTGTGTAGGAGGGGGAAGGGTGAGAGCTGCTGGAGAAACAGTCAAGGAAACCCTTTCTCCTATCTCCTCTGCACTTTGCATTCTTCACAGGGAGGAGACCTTGGTGGGGAGGGATGACCCTACTCCCCAGAAGCCAGAGGAAAGTCCTGGGAGGAGCAGCAGGCTCTGCTCTACTCTAGAGATTCCAGATGTATACTGTGGGGGCAGGCACTGTGGTATCAATGCTGGTAGAGATGAATTCCCCTGCAGGAATTTGCCCAACTGTGTCAAATTTTTCATATAATGCCATGTGCCACTTTCAGCAGTGTGATTGGGTTTTGGACAGTGAAATTAAAAGAGAAAAAACTTGATGAGTTAACTAATGCAACTAATAACTTGTTATAAAAAGACTTTTTTTGGTAAAATTCAGTAGACTGAACATGCTAGTATTAATATAATTAAACGTAAGCAAGAAGCCCAGCAACCTGTATCATGTAATGTAGTCCATCAGTATGAAAGTTGACATTCCTGTGGCTTTTTCAAATTTAATTTTAGTTTCATTTTAGTACTTAACTATTTAAGATGGCTGCCTGGGGGATAGTTTGTGGGCTTTTAAATTGCTTGTATTCAGAAGTGCTAAGAGTTCGCATATTTTTCTAAGCTAATGTCAAGCATGCTTCTGCACTCCCACACGCTGAATGGTCCATCTTACACAGAGGTTTATCATTCTTTAAGGAGACATGTTATGCTGCTAGCTCTCTATATAGTTTAAAGGCTGGTCTTTCATGTATGGAGGATTTAAAATCTTTTTAAAAAGCTTTGAGAAGTGGTTAAACTTTCAAGGTCTAAAATGCTTTTTGCAAAGCCATAAGACACTTCTTTCTCTAGCACTAACTGGAAGCAGCTGAAGTGTAGGGTTTCCTGTCGGGTTCACAGAAACAGTCTCTTTAATTATTTTTCCTTTGCCACTGGTGATACTATCTGAAGATGCAGATACATGTAGATGCTTGTGCTCATCATATAACTGCTGGGATATATACTTCTGTTTGTAAATAAAATAAAACAAAATGTCATCAGGGCTACAGAGGGAAGAATTATATAACTGTTCATGAAGGGCATAAAAACCCCTGAAGCCAAAATAAGTTTTCCCAGTGAAGTGCTGTTATTCTGTAAAGTGATTTTGTGTACTAAGAGCAATTTGAGCATAGCACTGCTTTGTAACTAGTGTGTTAAGAATCTGTATTTTTCGTGGTAGGCTGACATGTGATAACTCATAAGAACCAGGTAAAACATGATATTTACAGGCACATACTTAGGGTGGAAGATTCTATGTGACTGACAGATAAAGTACTAAAATATTGAAAACACTTGCCGTTGACATTTTTCCATGTATCGTGGAGCTGTAGCTCTGTGTTTAGAACTGAACAATTTGGGTGGACAAAGACTTCTTTTACGTTGTGATTTTGGTTTAGGAGAAAAGATTGAAACTTAATATTGAGCTTTATATGGAAAAGAGAAAAAGCAGAAGTGCTGAGAGAAAAAATGCCTGAACAAGATTTTGGGTGTGGTATCTGCACTTCCTGAGCTGGGAAAGCCAAGGCAGAAGTTTACAGGCATACTGTCTTCCTTTGCAAAATTCTTAACCCTTGTTCGGAAGGTACTGTCCAAGTATTAAATCCTCAATTAGAAATAGGCTTGAACAGTGACCTTAGTTTACATTTCCTGGAGTTTAAATCTTATTCTGGTTTCTTTACATCTGCATGCACACTCAAATGTGTAGATTAAAGCCTACCTAAAATTACAAACTTGTGTCTGAAAATACCATATTGGTTGGTGTTTCTGTGTTTACTTTAGGACATATTTTACAAACTTTCTTAGTTAATACTAAGCTGTAATCATCATAGAGGCACAGTTGTCATAACCAATGTATTTTGCCATCGCTAGTTTACCATTGCATTTTTCCTTAAACTTAGAATGGGAAAGAGTGACACAAAGAATTATTAATATTTCTGCTTACCTTCTAATAGAGAACAAGAAATTTCTATTTATCTGCCTGTAGATGCTCTTTACACCAAGGGTTTTATTTGTTGTGCCAGTTGAGCCTAAAGCTAAATTACCAGAACATCTAAATATTGTAAAGTTGTGGCATCATTATGTAAAGCCAGTCATATGTTTGCTTTTGGGAGGAGGCAGTTCTTTTGCTCTTTTACAGGACAAGCTAAATGCAAAAACCTGATGTCTTTGTGTTAAAATACTGGATGCTGAATGTTGAACTTAACTGTCTTGTGAGGGTTGCACTTGACGCAGGGGAGCTGTGCTGATAATGGTTATAAGAGACAGCATCATTTCCCTCAGAAGTTGCAAAGGAAAGCTGAACATTTAAAGCCAGCTCTTGACAGGAGTGGAGTTGCATTACTGAAGAATGATCATAGTTTTTGTATCTTTGGGTTAAGATGCAATATGAAAATGCAAATGTAAAAGAGTGGTTTGTGTTACAGTGGATGTGTTTGTGTTACAGTGGATGTGTTTGTGTTACAGTGGATGTGTTTGTGTTACAGTGGATGTGTTTGTGTTACAGTGGA
>JANHFX010023013.1:198075-229246 GCA_027560015.1 Chloroceryle amazona | reverse complement strand
TGTGTTTGTATTCTGCTTAAATGCCTAATACGAAAAAGTAGCATCATATAGATAAGACATTGTGTGACAGTTGTAAATTTACCTGGAGATCTGTAACGAGTTTGAAATAACGAAATATAATCACCGTGCCTTTAGAGTAACAACAGGCATTGTCACTTGGTCTTGCTAGCAAGACCTGATCCTTAATGCATTTGGAGGTCATTTGACTCCTAAACTCTGCATGTTTGCTGTTTGTTTGTGTTTTACTTCAAATTGCTAGCACTGCTAAAAGCAGCATGTGAGGTAAGCATCCTTCCTGCTTCTGGTGGCACCTGGCAGGCTTGCTCTGTGTGTACGCTCTCTGCTCAGCTGGTGGGGCTGCTTCTGGAGCCGACGGAAATGTTTCTCACAGAGGTCAGATAAAGAGGAGCTGGTGGGATTTTCATGCCGTGTCATGTAGCATAGGCAGTTGTTTCATCTCTGAGCATTAGTTTCAAAGTTTTATTGGTTTTTAAAATAAATGTATTCCTAGTTCAGGAAAGTGAAAAAACACCTTAAGAATGCCC
Source organism: Chloroceryle amazona (assembly GCA_027560015.1). Classification (NCBI taxonomy): domain Eukaryota; kingdom Metazoa; phylum Chordata; class Aves; order Coraciiformes; family Cerylidae; genus Chloroceryle; species Chloroceryle amazona. Next base: position 228,701 of record JANHFX010023013.1, on the reverse strand, counting down.
TTACTCTCTCCTGCTGTCTTGATGGCTTTTGGGCTTCTAGGGTACTCAGAGTGTTGGAATTGTGTCAGGGTTATGTTAAACTTGTGCCCCTTTTTTGAGGAAATGTGTTCAACAGCTCTGATGGTGTGTTCCAGTTTTCTGTTCACATAGTGAAATGTAGCTTTTAAGGAAAAAAAAAAAAAAAAAAAAAGGCCAACAAACTCAAAGGACTTTAATTCCTCAGCAGCAGATGTATCACTTACTTTGTTAGCTGAAAATTATTAACTTTTTCTGTTATGTCACAGGTAGCTGTGATGACAGCAATTATGTGCCAGGACAGGTAAACCTTTCTGACACTGGAAACTGAATTAGATAAGGTTCTGAGCATTCCGTTGCAGTTTCAATCAGACATTTTTAATTGGTGCATCGAGTAAAGCCATTTTAGTTGCTGGGAATGGGTGTGTTCCATATGATATAAAACATGTTTACATCTACTTTGGGGTCAGACCCCTGTAGTATTTTGCAAGGTCTAGTCTAAAAATGCTTATACAGGTGTCATCCAGGGAAAAAAAACAGATCAAACTTAGCAGGATTAATTAATAAGTAAGGAATTTAAAATAAAATCTAAAAATCTTTCTCAGTCTTGATATAATATACTGTATTTTACAAATAATATTTTGATATGTATTCTTTTGCATTTTGGCTCTGATGTTAGAAATTAATGCCATGGAACTGCATGACAAAAAAATAAAATGGAGATAACCACCTCTAAAGTGCCTGGCTGAAAACATTTTCCAGTGGCAATAAAACTCATAACAAATTAATATTTTCCTTGAATTCTCTAGCAACTACTGATGGTGTCTTCTTTTTTTTTTAAATGAACAATTTTGAGTGACATTGCTGCATGCTCACAGATGTAGCAAACTACTTTGTTGTTGAGTTTACTTGTCAGGTCTCACAATCCTTGGAGGGAATGTGCATTGTGTTTTCAACAGTGAATGAAATGGAAATCCTTTCAGCTTCTACTGTTGGGGAAAATTATGAAGGACAGGATAAACCAGATCAAGCAATAATAAAAATAAACTAAACTACCAGAACTTTCAGTGGAAGTGAAATAGGGTGAAGGCTGGAAATAGAAAGATAGGTGAATTGGTGCTGGCTGTGGACAGCAGAGCTCTTGAAGCCAGTAAATCCATGAGGATGGCCAAAGCCTGAGCGCTTGCTCTGTAAGTGTCTGGGGAACACACATTTGTCTGCTCATATATATCTACCTTGTGCATCTGAAACATAGGAGAAAGCTCTGAAACTGCAGCGTGCTTTGGAGCTCTAAAAACAGAAAAAAAAGACTTTGCTACCAGCCCTATATTATTTCAGTTCAATCTGTAGGCTTGCCTGACTCTCCTAATATGGGACTGAATGTGTCAGCTCTGAAACACTGCTTTTTTTCTGCATTTCCCAGAAAACTTCTTGGTAACATCTTTTTCTCTCGCAGAAACCACCTCTCTGGCTTCTACTACATGTAGTCTTTTGGTCTACATGGGTCTTTTGGTTGATGTTGCTTTCTATGATTCCTTGACTCTCATAAACTGAAAAAAGCCTCTGGTAATCTATGTGAAAATGAACACGTAATGTTATAAGATGTTCTCTGCAAAAGGAGTACCCACTTGAAACTTTGGCTTTCTGGTGAACAGTGTCTGTATTTCACATACTACCCAAGTTTTAAAATGTTCAATAGCTCATTTAAAAGGAGACAGAATTATTTAGAACAAAAAACTGTCTCTCTGTGCAGTCACTTCAGTAAATTGTGGCCTGGAATTGCAGAATAATCTGTTCACTCACTAGTTAACATAATCATTAATGATGTTAGTAAAAGAGAGTGTGAAATTGGTTCAATTTAGGACAGTTGCAGAGGCTCTCATTACAGTTGTGTTCTAACACAGATTTAGCGTCAATCTGTGTAAAATAAATATATAACCTTAGTGTAAGCAGTTCTTTGGTATTCCTGCTGGGACACACCTGGGCTGTGTATGGAGTCAAATCAGAATTGTTCACATTATGTATTAAAAACATAATGCGATTTTTATAAACTGTTAGAAGTTCATTGCTTGCCTCATGTCTCATCATGTTCTCTCCTGTTAGATCTATAGCAAGGAAACTTGATACTGATATATGCTGCTGTGGTACTGCTACTGGAGTTGTGCTCCTGTGTGTTTTAGCACTTGAAATTATTCATCTGTGCATGACCAGTATGTTTTAATTGTCAGCACATCTTGAAATATTCATCTTTCAGTGAACATGACAAAAGGTTGTGCTAGGACAGAAAGTGCCAGAACAGCATAAACAATAGCTGCAAACAAAGTGCTTTGTATGCAATGAGACCAAAGTGATTTTGGTGTTGTCTCTTTTTATTAAAGACCTGTGTTTAGTTATTGTTGCTTTGGTTATGTAGAACACTATATATTACTTAGCATAATAGTTTGGAGAAGTGATTGTCCCGTTGTACTTGGTACTGGTGAGGCTGCGCCTTGGATACTGTGTTCAGTTTTGGGTGCCACAGAGAGAGACAGACATCGAGGTTCTGGAGCGGGACCAGAGAAGGGCAATGAAGCTGGTGAATGGTCTTGAGAGTAAGTTTTATGAGGAGCGGCTGAGGGAGCTGGGTTTTTCTAGGCTGAAGAAAAGGAGACTGAGGGGAGACCTTATTGCTCTCTACAACTACCTGAAAGGAGACTGTAGAGAGGTGGGTGTTGGTGTCTTCTCTCAAGTCAGAACTGACAGGACAAGAGGAAATGGCATCAAATTACCTCAGGGGAGGTTTAGGTTGGACATTAGGAAAAACGGCGATACTGAAAGGGTTACCAAAGACTGGAACACGCTGCCCTGGGAGGTGGTTGAATCGCCATCCCTAGATATATTTAAAAGCCATCTAGATATGGTGCTCAAGGATGTGGTGTAGTAGTGTCCCTGGCAGAGTAGATAATGGTCGAACTTGATGATCTTAAAGGTCTTTTCCAACCACAGTGATTCTGTAATGTAGCAGCTTTGGGCATGCAGGTAACAACAGAGTGCAAATCATGAAACAAAGTGCCTAATGTGAGATAAATGTTGAAACAGTTGTTACAGGAAGTGAGAAGGTGCCTTTCTGTTGATTGTTAACCTAATATTTTTCTTTTTTTTTTTATTTTTTAAGTCTGAGCAGTAAAAGAAGAATGCTCTTTCATATATGACCATGTTAGAGGTTTTGGCCATTGTTAGAATGCATATGTATGTGAATAAAATCTGCTTTATATGTGATGAACTGCAGCCCTCCCCTATAGAAATTCCTGTGCCCAGAAAACCGATCATGTACACCAAAGATACAGTGGTACAAACCACAGTTATCAAACGGACTACCAAACAGGTCTGGTTTTGAACGGTAGTAAATCAGCAAAGAAAAGCATTTTATAAACAACAGATGAAATATTTTCCTAGCTTGTGGCTAGATGGTTCAGTAGTTATTAATAAGATGCAAAATCTTTCAGCTCCAGAGTATGCTTGCAGAGCTAGCTCCAATTGATTTTTTTTTTCTTGTGAGTGTCCTGTTATTGTCTGTACTTCCTCCTTTGCATGTGTGAGGTTTATGTTTTCGTTTGACTAAACACCACCAAGGGAAAAGGATGAAAAAAAACCCCACATTGTATGGGCCAGACAACCCTAGATCCCTGTTGGACTTTGCTGATGTTGAGCTTCAGCCAAACTGGGGAAAAAGTATGGTTTTGCAGAGATAAAACACATACTCTTACAATAGTAGGAAGTGCAAGCACCAGTCACCCTTGAAGGGGAGTGTAGAAAGCCAGGATCATGTCACTGAAAGCCCAGGTGATGCATTACTGTGGGCCACATCAATGAGATTTACTGCTAAAAAGCATCCATTAGGCAGGTTCCATTAGGTCCATCCATTAGGTTCTGCAAAAAAAGCTTTTGAATAGCATTTTCCAGGAAATAGACACTTAAAGTTTGAAATGAATGACTAATACTGAGTGTAGTTCATTTCTTGGTAGTAGTTTTCTGGTACTAATAATAAGTGTTACTGTCTCTGTTGTTTTTCCATGGGCAGCTAGGAGAAAGCAAAAGCTGTTTTACTGTGTGGCTGCACAGAAATGGTGTTGGTGTAAAGGAAGTAGTGGTGAGGGGAGGAGCACTCCTGGAACTGCCATGAAGGAAATGGCATATATGTGCTGGTTCTCATTGGTGGCATGCAAGATATAAGTGCATTATAGAGAAATTACATCCTTTTCCTAAGTGTTAGCTTTTCCTGTCCCTGAAATATGTTTTTGAAACACCATTTTTTGAATATCAGAAAATGACCTAAGTTTGGGTTTGTTCATTGGAGACTAAACTTAATTAGTAATGTATTTGGCTGTAGTTAAAGCACTTTTTATGATCTCCCCTTCAAGCAGGAGCTAGTGGATGTGAAGTCTATCATAAAGCAATGCTTTAATATCAAATAATCTGAGTTTTGTGGGTAAAACATTGGAGAAAATTTACTGTGTAACCTTTGGAATCTATTTTAGTAGTAGAAAACCTTTAAAGATATTCCTCCTGAAGTGCCTCTTTATAAGCTGTTGTGCAATGAAATATGAGGGGACTGTGGTTGTGACCTCCTTGAAGTGCACTAATATGTACTATCAAAAAGATTAAACCTTTACACCACAGCAGCATTTCAGCTGCAAATCCATGTGAAAGTGATAACTTTATATAATCCAGGGAAATCAGTGAATGAATAGTTTAAAAACTACATGGCATTTTACCCCTACCTTATCAAACATATCCTTGGTTACTTACTGCCTTGTCACTCCTCAAGGAATATAGCAGTTGTGAGGATGATACACACCCCACTTTCTGTTTTTACTTTTCAGGGCTTGGACACCTTGCTAAGAGAGGGGTGGAATTTGGCACCACTTTCTTTTAATCCCCTTTGCAGCAGGGGAAGCTGAAAGGACTCCTGTCATTTTGTACTGCAGCTCCAGTGTCATTCTGATTCTCTAAATCTGCCCTGGCTAAGAAAGAGAACAGTGACTGCTAATGGGTGAATAGCTCCCAATGGCCCATGGAGAGTAGCTAGGAGATGTGGAAAGAAAATCCAATGAGCAATGAGTCATTTAAGAGAGGGAGCAGATTAGGATTGTGCTGGTGTGTTAGCATCACTCTTCATATCTTTGTTTTAGAGGCAGAATATTGGTGTACTCTGTTCTGAGAGTTCAAGGTACTGCATAGATGCGTTACTTTTAAAATAATAGAGTTTATTTGATTTCTTTCTTTTTATTCAATAAATGCTAGGTTAATGTGCAGAGAGTAGAAAAATAGACTGTGAGGTCTTGTTAGTTGAGGATGAAACTTTTGCCACGTTTGTAATGCTTTTTTAGCATTTCAGAACATCTGATAATTGCTTCTGTTAGTACCAGAACAGTGTTGCTTTCAATATAAAACACAGGATTTAAAAATAGATCAGTATTTTAAAGAACTATAAAAATGGGTGAATCTATTGTGCTTTCTTTTTGTTATCAAAGCTTTCCTTTATATTTAGCAAAGAAATAAATTTCATTCCAAAACAAAAACAAGTGATGTATTCACTTACCCTTTATTAGAACCTTTTGTCGTGGGAGAAAATGAACAGCTCATAGTCAGAATTTTCTCAAGTAGTTTTCAAATACTAGTGGAGGATTATATTCAGTATTGGTTTTCTTTTTAAATTTAGCTGCAGGGCTTTGTGATACTTGAAATGACTCAGAAGTTGTACCATGGCATAAAACTGTATCCTGTTCTATATGCAGAACTGTAAGTCCTATTTTTTGGAAGCGATTTTAGTGTTTGACTAATTGAGATTAAAATGATTGGAGACCCAAAGCGATGGCAGATGAGTAATTCTTTGAGTATCTGTCAGTGTTAAGGGTTTTAGATATACATTTGTGTGTAGTTTACTTTCTTACGTGATGCTTCTAGGATGCTGTATATTGCATAATTGTTTAGATGTTAATTTGATTATATGCTTGTAGATCAGGAATTCAAAACAGTTTAAGTAATTTTCTTTCCAAGTACAAGAAAGAACAAGGTGGTAAACAATAGCATGTAGATGAAGAAGAAGATAAAATAGGTCAACTAAGTCATTTGTTCAGCGTGCTTCTTTAATACATATTTTTTTTGGTGTTTGTTCTATAACTGTTTATAAAAGAAACTTTTTGTAGCACATCAGAAATAAGATTTTAGTATCTTGCTCAGTAGCTCAATGAAGTTCTCCCTTGTCATAGTGCAGATGGTTCCTCATTTTGCTGTCTTCTCATTTTTGGTTTTAATTTTGGGTGCAAGTGTACATAGGAGGAAGTCGTGTTTGAGGCTTTTCGTTAAGGAGATGCTCTGTAATTTAAAGAACAACAGAAACGTATTCTTAAATTAGACTTCTGTGAAAAGTTATCTTTCAGGAGTTCAGTGCAAAGGAAAGATGTTGCTTCTCATTGTCAGGACAAGTAAAGATTCTGGATTTTTATTTTTTTTTTTCATTGCCAATGAATTTTCTGTGCATTCCTTGTTTAATTCATACACGATCTCTGTGTGAAGGCATGTGTCCCCTTTCTTGTAACTATTAAAACATGGGTCAATAAAATCAACTGAAGTTAGCCACAGCAGGTGTTGCAACTCAGTGCTTTGGTGATATTGGCCAGCATGACCTGAATCTTGCTGGATTATCCAGAAAATTTCTTCAGAGATTTGCTAGACTCTGCTTTACAGATCTGGCAGCTTAAAATAGGTCTGATGTTGCTGTAAAGAGCTCAATGTGCAGTTTTTGAAAACAAGGCTGCCTACTTGGAACAAAACACCTGATCCCCTAAGCTAAAATACTGATACTTTCCTGCTCTGGATGCAACTTTTCTGCATGGATCCAAAACTAAACTATTACCTATTTCTAGTGGTCTCCAAAATCATCAGGCCTCCTTTTTGCCTGTATGAAAACTGCTCTGTCATCCCTTGTCACAGATAGTCAGGTCTGGCCTGACTAGGGGTGGGTTTGGAGGGCTGCCCCCCAGGACCCACTCCTTGCATTCTTGGTGTGAGTCCACTCTCCTATTTCTAACTGAAAGAAAAATGGAAAATGCGTTGAAATACAGATTGTAGCCTTCTAAGCAGAGAATAAGAAATGGCTACAGGTTTTGCAGGAGTTCGTTCCTCTGCCCGTGTGTAGCAGCTGGTGGTGGTAGGTGCAGGCACAGCGTGCTGTGTGTCACCATGCAAAAACTGCCTTGGAAGATGCCAGCATCCTTTCTTCAGCGTGCATAGCCATGGTCAGCTGCTTAGGTTTGGAAGTTGGTGAAAACTGACATTTTTCTCTCATAACCAAATGTGGGCCTGGCTTGTGGAAGCATCCTTGATACCCTTGGCCTCTTCAGTGTCCTGGGGCAGTCCTCCTTGTGACTGCAGTACACAGCTTGAGTGGTTTCCTTCTATTTATTTTAAACACACTACCATCGATTTACTTGGATTAAGGGTTTTGTATTGCAAGAAATAGGGAGAATTTATTTCCTTTTCATCTTCACTTGTGTTGTGGGTGATCTTTTATTCCCCTATAGCTGCCTCTCTAAGATGAAGGTGTAATTTGTTGAACCTGACTGTGAGTAGGCACTTTTCCTATATATATCCTTTCATGTTCTTCTCACAATCTTTTTTGTCTTTTTTTTTGAGGAGGGGTGGTCAGAACTGGGTGAAATATCCAAGGTGTCATTGTGTTGTGGATTTCTTTAGTATTAGAGTGATGATTCACAATTCCCCTCCACCTGGAAGCAAGTTTCATCACTTTTACCCAGATGAAGAATTTGTTGTTGATACCACTTTTTCTCACAAAAAGATTATAAATATATAGCATTGTAAAAACAAACATCACCACCTTGAAACGATAACTTTTTGAGTTCTATGTTTGTTTCTAAAGCTTCAAATCAGTAGCTCATCTGAACTCAGGTCATGCAGTTTTTCAGATATTTTTTTTTTTTCTTCCTGATGCTGTGGTGCTAAATGTGGAGTCAGAGAAGAGAATACAAAAATGACCCAAAATGTATTTTCAGCATAGGAAGAATAATTTCGGATTTTTATTTCTAGACACAGAGAGAATTTCAGTGTTCTGTTTTTTTTAAGTCTTCCATGTTAGTATATTTTTTTCCCCTAGGTAACCATGTTTAAACTAAAAATAAACATAAGACTAAATCAGTTTCTGTTATCATACTCTTGAGGTAACACTCTGGATTTGTTCCTTCTCAGACTACATTTCTTGTCTGCTGTTTTGTATGTCTGGAATCACTTTACAGGTATCTCTCATATGTCTCTCCAGCCGACATATGTGTGAAAACGTGCATCTTCTTGAATCACATTCACAGAAAATATCTATAAAGTTTATTTTATAGTTTTGAATTCAGTGCTCCTAAGTTCCCATTTGAGAAATCTCTCTTGTAGTTGTTGATTTGGCCAGCCTATTTCGAAGTAAATTGTATGTTGATACATCAAGTTTAGCATCCATGGTTGTCGTGCCTTGAGAAGACCTTGTCTGCAGAGAAGGCAGAGCGCAGTGGACATGGAGCAGAAGGCATATTTGATTCATGGTGTAGACAGCAACCATCTTCCTTTACAATTTCATTGTAGTAAATGCCTCTTTATTACTATTTCTTTGTATCACTTCTGGAAATTAGTGAGAATATGGTGGAGTTTATGTATGACAACTTCGAGTAGAAGTAGTTCAGTACAAGCTGTTTGTGCTCTTGTTGCAGTGCAGCAGGCTGTGCTGCCAGTCACTAGTGTGCAGGACATGTCTTCTTGGTAGGGAGTCTAGTGGTCAGTTTTGGGAAAGATCACAGAGCCTGAAACACATCAGAGGTTGGCTTAAGTGTTTTTATACGTAAAGATGTTAACACCTAGCACTCTCTAGGTATGACTGCAGCTATCCTGTGTGGGATTTGTTTTTTTCAAAGGGCATCATCTCAAGGAACATTAAAACACTCAGACTTCTGAAGCACAACTGTCCTGTGTGGCAGACAGGCATGGTGACATGTGCCTGATGTCTGATATTCAGTGAAGACAGAGAGGGTTATCTCCTGTTCTCTGCCTCTTTCACAAAACCAACCTTCTCTATCTGTTCAGGTAATTGAAGCTGCTGTTGTTCCCATTCTGAGGTTCTGTAGTTATAGTTGCATATATTTCCAGGCTCTCGAGCCCTCTTGAGTTCTGCATACTGCTGCTGTGACCAGGCCCTGTGGGGTAGCTGGTAATGGATAAATGTGGGTTGTTTTTTTGTTGTTGTTTTTCCTGTTATGACAAGGATGATTTCACCCCTTCTTGTTTCAAAAACTGATGAGGGAAATGCATTTCAACAGCTGTGACTTATTTTCCTAGCAAAGCCTGGAGAATTCTTTCCAAAATACACACTCGAGAGCGGCCATAAGAACTGTGCAAAGATGCAGAAGTTTGTCTGCTATTATAAAATTCTTTTCAGCGATTCAGAACATACATGCTTATTCAAACATTGAAATATTGTGTAGATCTAGGTTTGTGTTTTTTTTCTTTTTTTCCTGGTCTGCTTATGCATTTTTTTTTTTCTTAAGATGAAAGAATATATTTTTATTAAGATTAGTCCACTTCAGCAAACTTTATTGCCACTGTGTATTATTTATGCTATAGAAATGCAAGTGTTTCAAAGAAACAAAACACAAGTCATTGCAGTGTTTTGGTTCCCCCACCCCAGAAAATCCAATGTTTTGTTTGAACACTCACTTTATAGGTACCCTTTCTTGCCTAGAGTTCTCCTTTTTTGATGACAAGTCATGCTGAGCACTTGTACATCTTGTTCCATACAGCAAAGCATAAAATATTTCTGTTGCCATACTTGTGTTATTTTAATTGCTGAAGATTACCCGGGCAATTGGTGATTTTGATGCTGTGCTTTCAGTTAATTCTGGAAGATAAACTTCTTTTTCCCATGTCTTGAGCTTTGCCTTAGTGTACCCTTAGTGAATATACAGTTAGGCTCTGTAGATCTGCAAAATGCTAGGTGCTTGAGTACAATTTAATAATCTGTGTATTAATTTAAGGACACAAATAAGCAATAGCTGCTGCTAATAAAATGCATTTACTGACCCATGTGTGAATTGATCCCTATGACTATTTAAAGCTTAGGACTCTAAAAGTTTTTCTCTTATCTTTATGTTAAACAATGGAAAGTTTTACCGTATGTTCAAATAACGTCTTCATCAGGTTCACAACAGGGTACCATAGTTAATTTTCAGTTGAGTGCTTTACAGGATTTTCTTTTTGCTGGCTGGTTGGGTGAAAGTCTAGACACTGAGAGACGAGGCGTTAGAGGGGCCTCACAATATAGTTATTGTGAATGGTAAGTAGGAGCAGCTTCCTCTGATGTACGGACTCCATGCCCAAACCAGTAGTACAAAGGCAAAGCTTTTGTTCATGGGGATAGGGGCTAATCCGAATGCTGCACACTGTGAAAAACCTTTTATGGAAAGGGGGAAAAACTTTCCTTGAAGGTGAGAGGTCAGCAGTTTAACCTCTGACCATAAAACAAGAGACTGGCAAAGAATGGGATGAACAAGGGGGAAAAATACTTCAAGTACTCCTGTCTTTGTTTCTCAAAAATGGGTCAAGCAAATGAGTGTCAGGAATGGTTACAGGAGTTCTGATGGGATGCGAGGGAGTCCGAAGATGTTCTCTGTCTTAGCTTCACATTGCTACAGAGTTTGGAGTTCTCTCTTCTCAAATGCTTGATAGAGATCCCCAAATGAAAATCTAATCTTTAAGCAGCCCTTAACAGGGCAGTTACTCTGCTTTCCTCCTCCACAGTATAGATCAGGTCCATTTTGTATTAAATTTTCTTATTCTAATCTTCCTTTGAGTAGATAAAAAGCCACATGCTAAATTATGTTTAACTTTTCCACTGCTTCTGGGCCGTGTTTTTCAAGTTCATAAAGAAGCATTATGGTAATAACCTCCACATACGCGTTCAACAGGCAGCAAGATAGATCTCTTAGTTAAAGCTGCAGATCTTTGGGTGGTCAGTGCCATTGTACAACAGCAGGGGAGAGCTGTTTCCAATCTTTGTGCAAAGGGAATATGGAGGCTTTCCCCTCTGATCTCATTCTGGTATTATCAGTGCTGGGAATTTAGTTGCAATCCAATTAGAAGTGGTGGAAGTTATGTTAACTAATAGTTAAGGCTCCAGTATTCTCAGGTCCACCCATTTGGACTAATTGGTTGCACTACTCCTGATTTAAGACTAGCAGAAGATACCAACAGTGATTAATATGCTTGCTGCATTAAAGCTCGGTTCCCTGCTTTGCCTGTCATACAACCATTCCTTGTGCTTCACTACATCTAGCCCATGAGAAGCACTGCTCTCCTCCCTCCCGGTCTCTCCCAGCATGCAAAAAAGCAGAGACAACATAATGCCTTGCTTGTGCACCTCTGGAAGTTTTATACTTCACTGGACATAGATGTGTTTTATATAAGAGGTAAATTCCTCTTCCTGCTTCCCACAAAGGGATTAAAGCTAGGCTTTGTTGTTGACTCTCTTCACATGTCACATCTTCAAACATTTGCTTATGACCTGGACAGCTTTAGGCCCCTTGCATAAGAGAAGTGATCTTCAAATTGAGAGGACTCTTCGTTCTCTTTACTTTCCTTAAACTTTTTTGGGTTCACTGATTGCAAAATACAGTGTTTTAGTGGAGAGCTTGTCAAATACATAGAGATGTTTAATAAATTTTTAAATGAAAGGGTTAGGATTGTGACTGTTGCTGGACATACCTGTGCAGGTGATTCCTATAGCTATTAACTGCAAGTAAAATTAATAACCCATTGTATTCTATTTGCCTTGCTGTTAATGGGTTAGTTTTGTAGCTTATTCGGTGGGCAGTCCAAAATAGTGATCTTTTAGGCTTTTCAGAGGGATAAAATGGTGCTTTCAAGTAAAATGGGAAGAGTCAAGAGTTACCTGAGGCTTGCTCAAGAGAGAGAATGTCTTTCTGTTTGAAAGATGCAGCAGTGTTTTTCTACCTTGTATGTGTTTCAACTAATTATTAAAACAATTAATTAAAAAGGTGCTACACAGAGCTACCTGATTTTATATATCTCTAACTTGCAAATACATCATATCCCATTGATTATGAAGTTGTCAACATGGATGGTTATAGTTAGACTTCTTTAATAAAAAAATTGAATTAGTTATTTTAAAGCAAAGCGACTTCTCTTGTATTTAGCTGCATAATGAACTGTTCTTAATGAGAAGTATGTGCCCCTGTTTAATGATCGCTTTCTCTTGCAGCAGATTATTTTAGCAACAGAAATTTTCTGAAAACATCTTAATTTATCCTTTAAAAATTCTTTTTTTATGCCTTATGAAGACTAGTTGATACTTGCAATTAATTCTTACTCTCTTAGCTATTTCATTTTCCTGATAAGTGACCAACAAGACGTTGGTACTGCTTTCTTGGGGCCCATCTGATCATGACTTCAAATTTGTGTTTAGATCAGAAATTATTAGTCTTTAGCACTGATTTCAACTGTACACCATTTCTGGTTTAGTTTTCAGATACGTCCATAGAGCTCAACTGTTTCTCCTAGAGGTGGATTTCCTTTTGTTTTCAGAAACAAAAAGAAATAAGAATAAAGAGGAAAGCTTCAGGTAGTTACCAAATTGTTATCAAACCATAGTGATTGTTTAGATCATCTTTTTAAGCCTTCCTGTGGTGAATGTGTAGCTGTGGCCACGGTACTGTCTTAATGGTAGAGTCAGAGAGTGTGTAGGACAGAGCATGGGTGTGAAATGACGAGAAGGGATTAGTGATGTGCAGCTTGTAGGTAACCTGAGGTTTGTGTAATGATATACATCAAGGAAGAAGTTGGAGAAATAGATACAATAGATGCTAGAATCATACAGGCCTTCCAACCTGTGGAAGACCTAATAGCATCTAATCCTTTCCTGCAAACGCTGAACACAGAAATTGTGCAGTGAGAGAAGGCTTTTTTAAATTTTTAATTCTTACAGGGTAATGTAATATGTGTAATATTGCATTCTGTGTCATATATTTCAGCTCCTTCTGCATTCTGTGTGTTGATGGCTGTTACTGTTATGCAGGTTTATAGGTGCATTCCGAAATGCTAGCATCAGATTTATTTGGTAAATTGATGTTCTCAGATGAGGCATAACCTTATTTTATACTGTTGTTGATCTATTAATGTTATTCCTTGTTCCTTTACATTAATATATTTTTTTCCCTTGCTAGTATTTTTGACTGCTGTATATCTGGTGCATACACATCCATTACTCATGGTTTCCCTGCGCTCATCTCTTTTGAAAGTAAAACGAAGACCATCATTACTTAAGAGGCAGAAATACTTGGTGCAAACATATGGATGGCCTATCTTTCTGTAATACTCTCTTCCTTCCTGTAGTCCTTATCTGCCCATCCTCAAACACCCCATTGCTCTTTCAAGTGTGCGCAGGTCTGTTTTCTCTCTTCTTTCTACTCTGAATGGCAGTAACCACACTCTAGGCTGCTTTTTTGCCTCTGTAACTGAATGACTGACTGGCCAGAGCCTGCAGCCCGGCTAGCGTACCCCAGCTTTCCAGTCAGCAAGGCAGACGGGCTTGGGCTGGGCTCTCTCCCAGCAGCGTAGCTCTCAACCTTGCAGGGTGCCTTCACTGAAGTAACTGCTGCTGACATACGTTCTTGTACTTTTAGGACAGCTAGTTTGAATGCAGACTGCTGAAATGGGAGAAGGCGGCTTCTGACCTTGCCTTCTGGAAAGGCTCAGTTTACAAAGGATGTGTTGAGTTCTGACCCCACATGGGCCATGTGAGTGCAGCGTGTTGTTTTGAACTTTAGCTTTTGCTATTAGAGTGAAATATATTGTCTGCTATTATCACACTGTTAAATTAATTTTCACTATTTTGTATGTGATTTATTTGAGATTCCACTGAATGAAGCAGGCATTGAGGTTTCCTAAGATAAAATAGTTTTGCATTCTAACCACATCGCAGTTACTTTGTAATGGGATGTGAATTGAAATCATTTATCCACATCACCTTCTTTCTTTGCTGTTCTGAATAAATAGTGCTTTAGAAATTGGTATAGAAATGTAACTCTTCTGTTTTACCACTAAAGTACATGATAGCAAGAAATATCATGGAGAGCTTTCTGGTTGGGATTTATAACTCCTAGAGACTGAAATCCAGATCTCCTGGCTCCAGGGCAACAAGACACAGTACCATTACATCCTCTACTTTGCCGACCCGGCTCTGGCACATAGTTGGCCATTTTGGCCTAAGTAACTGTAAACACTTGTGAGAAAGCCTTTTGATTTTACTTATCCATGTATGCTTTGAAATTACTAAACCTGGGCTTGCATGGAAATGTCCTTTGTTTTTTTAATGCCTGTAAATGTTCCTCTGAATAAAAAAATAATATTTTTTTCCAAGATTTCCTGATATTTGGAACCTGAAATGACTGACTTGAGGTCATGCAGCAGGTAACTGGTGGATCAGAAAATCAGAGTGTGCATCTTCTAGTGTTTGGTAGGTTGTGCTGCTGGCTGTGCCCACGTTTTAGCCCCACTGAAGCAAAGAGGGACAAATACTAATTAATGAAGCTGAACAAAAAAGAATATCATTTTTTTTTCTTGCTACCCTCTGAAACTACTTTGTAATTCTTCTGAGTTTTGAAGCAGTTGAAGAGAAAGATGCAGAGAACTGCAGCTATGTCAGAGTTTGTATTACTGAAAGGTCAGCATATTTTTCAGCAAGAAAACACCAAAGAAATAAATTGCATTAGCTTTCTGCTGTGTGTGTTGTTCCCCTTTGAGAGGCTTAGTGAAGGAAAAGTGCCCAGTTCGGGAGCATCCCTGGGAGGCATGTGCTGTGGAACCTGTGCTCCTGTCCTGGGAGGTCCTTGGTGCGGATCAGAGGGGTCTCTGTTCCTCAGGATGTCAGGTGCCAAAGCCATGGTGCCTCTGCTGAGTCAGCCTGAGCCCCTTGCTCTTGATGTGCATTGTGTGCGGTCACTGGCTCAGAAACTTCTGGGAGACCCCTTTCTCAATGTTTTCTTTGTTTTCCGTGGAAAAAAAACAAACAAGGTTTGGGGATTCTGTGTAGGTGGTTTGGTAACTACCTGGAATATCTTCATTAGCTGCATAAACTACTATTAGAGGGGACTCCTATAACATAAACGCTGGTGTAAAAGTTGGGGTTTGTACTCTTTTTTTTTTTTTTTTTTTTTATTATTATTATTTTTTTGTGTCTCCTGAACACGGCTGTTGGATACTAAAACATGAGTGCTTCACAACAGAGTGAAAATCGCAACTAATTATAGGTTTATTAGCTACTGCAGTAATACTGGTCTTCCTGTCAGCAACCTCTTAACCTGCTTTTTGTGTTTTCTTATCGAAAGTTTAGTTTTGACTTCTGAGGATTGGCATGTGAAAAATGTCAAGAAGGTGATTTTCAGCTGCATGCTGCTTGCCATAGACAAATTGTCTTACCGAATGCATGTGGGCCAGCTTCTAAAATTTTTTGTTGTTGCTTCTTGCTCACATGGAGGGCCCTTGGGACAGATGGCCCCTCTCTGTTGATGGTTCGATTACAGTGATCACCCACAGCTTCTGAGGAGTGTGAAGAAAAGAAATTGCTTTCTTTGTCAAGGTGTTTTCAATTCAATTCTCACCCATTAGCCCTGTTTGGTTAAGTTTTGAATTACTCCATCAGGTGACTGATGAGTTTATTCCTCCCCCCAATGGTATTAAAATGGATTTGGTATAAAATGGAAAAGAAAGGTAAAAAAAGATTTGTGTGTATTGATCACTGCTCTTTCATCTTTATTCTCATTTAATGTATCATCAACAACCAGGATAAAAATGAACACCAAATCAGAATAGACTAGAAAACAGATATTTAATCTGGGAACTGTTTAAACATATAGAAACTATATACATCGGCTATGGCTAATCAATGTGGTTGTTATGCTTTTAGAGCTTTATTTAAATGAGAATGTTTATGATTGCTTTAATTTAATTTGTAGCAGATTGTCATGTATATAAAATGACAAAATACTGTCTATATAATTAAAGCTTCCACAGTCAGATGTGTTTCAGTTGTGATGCCGTAGATGTCTGAGGAGTAGGAAACAGCCAGGCTGAGTCCCAGTTGTCAGTGCTACTTTACTTCCATCCCTTCTTACCACAGCCAGTAAGCAAAGTGTGAAAGGTTTGAATTTCATATAGACAATATTAATTGTAATTGGAGCATGAAAACAGGATAAAGATAGAGAATTTGAAAGTGTTTTTGTAATATGTAGTTGTGTTCTTTTTCTTTCATACATAAGCTGAGTATCACTCCACAATCCCCAGACTTGTTTCACAGAGTAATCACGAAGATGGGGTGAATACTTGAATACTTAGTTCAGTAGCATCTGTATTAATTAGCTGAAATGTCATAAATAATCTAGAATAAAACAATGAACAGAGAATCTAACCCCTTGTCCCGGTAGCTGTCCTTGGTTGCAATGACAGTGTTAGTGGGATTGTCTTTTCAGACCTCACCAAGCCCCAGAGAGGTAGATCTGAGCTGACAGAGGGGAGTAAGCAGGCTAAGGACTGGGCAAGAGGTCCTCTTGGTCTGGGTTTTCTTGCGTGTCTTTCATGAAAGTTCTGCCTTTCTACATGTGTATGCTAGATTCACCACCAGGGCAGGTGAAAAGCTCATGATTCCCATATGTATTTTGCATTCAGAAGACATTGATGGAGTCTGTATCATGATACAAGTTGAATGCTGGATTGTGAATGATGTTCGGCAGTACAGCCTATGGTGCTTCCATTGCCTTTGGAAACTCCCTAAATATCTGAGATGGCCTGTTTCAAGAACAGTTTTCCTCCTGCTACAAATCAGAAGTGCTTGAATATGAACTCAGTATCTAAGGCAGTAGTTTTCACTCTTAAGCTCATTGCTGCCCTTGGTTCATGCACTTGCAAAGAGCTGTTGTTTGAGTTTACCTTCCCTCGGGTAGGCAGGGCCTCTGGGAAGAGGAAATGAAACACGGGCCAGCCTTGAAATGCCTGAAGAATTGCCACGTTGACACTCCATTTTCAGCTTTGCTCAACAGTAGTCTTGTGGGAAAGGATGAGGTGTATTTGTTGGGGTAGACAGCTCTATCCCACAAGCCAGTCACTGCCATGTGTGCTGTGTCCACAGCCTGGAGTTTTGCCTGGTGCCTCAAAGAAACCATTCTTCTTCCACGTGTCTGCCAAACAGAACACTTAGGTAGCGAGCAGGGTAGGCAACATGTATGGAGGGAAAGAAATGCAGAATAAAAGATTATTTTTCTATCTTTGTGCTTTCCACCTGATAAACTGTACTTAGGTTTTGGGGATATTTTCCCTGTTTGGGAGCAGTTTGTCTTATTTGGCCAGCGACAGTATTGGTGGAGGGTGTTTGAAAGTGGCATTTGTCTACTGATGTACTAAATATATGTCATAGAATATATGTCATAGAACGGTTTAGGTTAGAAGGGACCTTTTAAAGGTGATGCAGTCCAACTTCCCTGCAGTGAGCAGGGAACAGCAGTCCAACTTCCATGCAGTGAGCATCATCAACTAGAACAGGTTTCTCAGAGAGCCCTGTCCAACCTGACCTGGAATGGATCCCAAGATGGGGCATCTACCACCTCTCTGGACAACCTGTTGCAGTGTTTCACCACCCTGATTGTAAAAAAAAAAAAAGTCTTCCTTCTATCTAGTCTGTCTATATAGAGCACTTACTGTTGTAATTTGTATAAAGATACTATGCATTCAGTTATAATGTTATATATTCGTAGAATCACAGAATTGTCATGGTTGGAAAATACCTCTAAGATCCTGGTGTTCAACCGTCAACAACAAACCAAACAAAAACCCAGAACCTCAAAAAACCCCAAAGCAACCAAACCAGAGAATTCCAGTGTGTTTTAGGCCAGAGTAATGCTGGAATATATAACAACCTGTTATTTATTGAATCATTATATTCTACTGCTTGAACTAGTTGATATTTAAGGCGAGGAACATAACATACAGGAACATCCTGCCATCAAATATTAAACTGTTGGGCTGTGACCAGGATGTGGTCCTCACCAGTGGAAAGTGGAAGGAAAGTTGCTGCACTGTTTGGGCAAGAAGTGATGTAAATAGATAATCATTGTATCTTCTCTCATCAAGAAGCAACATTCCCCAGTAACATTCATTTTTTTTGAAGGATCAAGAGGACTAGACTAATTTATGCTTTAATGATTCTGTAATTTTTTTTTAAGTTTATAGTTATTTTTTTTCTTATTTAATTTTAACTTTTTAGGCATATAAACTGTAATGAAAGACTTCTTTGTGGTTTTTTTTTTTGCAAAATACCTGTCAAAATATTTTTCTTCTGTGTTTCCATCAACCAGGCAGTTTGCATTATAGGGTCACATACATCCCTGGTTTCATGTCCAAATTTGTATTTCCCGCAGGGTGTTAGGAAGTGGTAACTCAGGCATCCAGAAGATACTGAGATGTAGTCTTTGTCAAGTGCCAAAATTTTTTGATTTTTCTGTATGCAGTCTGTTTGGGTTCCACAAAGTGAATATAATATTTTACCCAGTCACATAAAATGTTTTTCTCTTTCTAGTCAGACATCATTGATGTGGGAGAGCCAAGTGATGGGCCATCTCTAATATACTTGGCTCTGCAGAAGGTGCTGCTTCTAATTTACATAATATGCACTGCACTTGAACTTTTCTAGATCTTTCTCAAAATCAGTTTTGTAGCACTAACCCAGGAAAATGTCATGTAGCCCACAAAATTTTTGAAGAACTTTGTCCTCTGCCTCCATATACAACAAACAAAAGACTACACAACACGTCTGATTCCAAGGGGGTGTAGTGAGTTAGGTTTTCATAATTAGGGGGTGGGAATAAAACATGTATTTGGTTGCAAAGGTGAATGACACTATTTTTGCTGTTTTCAGTTATTGTGCATTTCATTAGATCACTGCACAGCCTGTCCCATTTAAACTTCTTTGAAGAGTAGAGCCAGTGACAGCAGAAGTATTTTGTTTCGTAAACATTCCTCAAACATTAACGATGACTTAAGGTATATATGGTGCTCGCTTGCTCGATCTTTTGCTACCTTAGTTTTTAGATCCTCATTTTCATGCTCTGTAACTCAATTACAAGTTAAAAATGGGGAAATTAAAAGTAAGACTGCAGATCCAAAAGGCATACAGTTGTTGCCACACTTTACAAGCTCATTCTACAAGACTTAACACATAAAAGAAACTCCTGCTTATCTTGCAAAGAGGCCAAATGAAGGCTGAACTTAGTAATTTTATCTGTGCACTATCTGTGCAATGAACTCTCACCCTGATTAAGGTTTTATCCTGGAGCATGGCTAATAGCATTGCAGCCAAAAGGACCCTTTCTTTCTATCCCTAGTTAGCTGAAATGACTTACTGCTCTGTCCTTCAGTGGTAACAAATTCTTGGGCAAAAAGGGATTGACCTGCAGCTCTGAATGAGATGGCAAATTGTGGCTAGAAGTTTTAACCATCTGCTTTCTCGTAAAAGGGGAAAAGAAATACTTATTTCCTAGTTTGAGTGTCTTACAGTCAGGGAAATTGTAAAAATCAGAGAAACTTTCAGGTCCAAATCCTGTAGTGCCATCAGACAAAGCCCCACATCTCTACAACGTGTGTTAGACTGAGCCATGCACATGATTAGTTGGAGTTCAGCATCTGCAGTTTTTACATCCTTGATTTTCTGAGTACTTTGAGGAACTGTTATCATCTAAGTTAGAAGTAGAGGTACTGGAAAATAATTCTATCATAAATTTTACAATCAGTATATCTGTTGTGTGGTTTTTCAGTGCAACGTACACATGTCAGATTCACACATTTCAATACAGACTGTGAGCTGATGGAGTAGTAATGACCTGCGTGTAAAACCTGTGGAGTTGCTGTGACATTGTAATGCTGTGAGTAGCCAGCTGAGCTGGACACGCTGACTTCAAATGTGAGCTGTGTTTGCGTGGAGCAGAGAAGAATGTGATTTCTGTGGGTTTTGTTTGAAGACTGAATGACTCTTATGGTTTTGGATTGCATCTTTGTTTTCCCATGTATTAGAAAGAAAATTCTGAATTTCCACAAATGTGGTCTAAGCACGGGTATCTTGAAATCATTTAGTATGTTACACGTCTGTGAAAAGATGTGATTAAATTCTGAGCCATTTGATAAGTCCATGAGTAATATGGATTATTTGTTATTTGGGGCATTTTTTAAGCATAAGTCCTACAGAAATGATTTTAAACTATGGTGCAGTTTTCAGCTTACTTGAAAGCCTACCCAGTTTATGTTCAGCTACAGTTAAATGCAGTTTCCTTGGGAAAGCTGACTCACAGGAAGAAGACATTTTCATCTTACCTGTGAGGAGTCAGTCTTTGTAATTATGTTTCTGTACCTCACTGATATAAAAGTCACATTTCTGATTTGCAGATGTGCAACCATGAAGACTTACAGGTGACAGCTACTGTGACAGTATCTGATGCAGGCTATTAAAATGTTATTTTTCCTTTCTTAAAGGGCAGTATTTAGTATGTGTTTGTTGACACTCATCGGATATTCCAAATATCATCTTTGATGCCAGTGAGAGTCGGGTACCTTCACTGCCAAAATAATTTTTCAAAATGGGGTATAAGCTTTGCACTCAGTTGAAGACAAGGCAGAGGTCACTGGTGTGTAGGAAAAGGGACATGAGACACAGGGCACCTGCATTGTGGCCACATTTTGGCTTATTTTGAAAGGAGAGTTCAGGTTCAACACCTTGCTCAAATGTGCTGCTGACGTTACTGTGTAAGCACCTAGAGGCTTGGGAAAACCTCAATGTATTAACATAGATGAGGAAAAGCTGACATAGGTAATTCCTGAAACTTGTTAACATTTTTGTGTAACTGACATGGTTCTAAAGTATCGCTATTTAACTCTTAAAATTGTCAGTGGTCAAGCAAAAATTACCAGTCTTTGTCTGGAAGTAGTCAGCTTTGCAGGGAAATGTTTTGGTTTGTTTGTTTTTTTTTGGTTGTGTTTTTTTTCAGTGCAGTCTTTTTTTCCTTGTGTTTATTTGCTGTTGGCTGAAATAGCAACTGTTTGAAAATCTGGTGACAATTTCAGAAGGCACATTAGTGAGTAAAGCATGAGGAAAGAAGTTGATGGTGCTGGGTTGTTAAGATGTGATATAATTTTGTAAATATGTTTTCTTTTTCCTTTATGAAAAGATGAAGAGTGTGGTTGCATTCTGCGATAAGCTTTCTGTGGAATAGAGTAAGAACAGGCTTAACAGTCCTGGAGAAGTTTCTTTCAGTATTTCTTTGATGAACAAAAAATATGTGGACTATATGATTTGTGTAAAAGTGTACTTTCAAGTATTTCCTACAGTAGCACCCTCATTTGCATATTGTCTTTAATCTGGCAGGTTTTAAGTGTCAAGAGAAGTTAGCAAGTGTTCCACAGTTTTACTTTTTTTTTATGAAGTTGCTTCAGTGTATTTTTTTCCTTGTTCTTTCTTTTGATTACTGATGCTTGGAAAATACTGTAATTCCTCTCTTCTCCCCTTTTCCATGGCATCTTGCTCTTCCTCCAGCTGCTGGCGGGTGTTCCACTTTGATCCCCCAAACCTAGGAGCTGAAGAGCACTGTCACACTCAGATCTTCCTACATCACCTCTGACACTTCATGTATGAAACTGTTAACAAATGTATTTTAATATGATATACAGAAGTCTCTTCTTGCAAGAAGTAATCTTTTTATGTGAATGCTGTTTATTCATCAGATAACTTCATCTGCAAAAATGCTTGGGTTGCGTGTTACATCTCTTATTTTGTTTCTGAATTACTGCTGTAGTAATAAAACACTATATTGATACAAAAGCATCATTATAATTACCGTTGCAAGTTTGTCAAATTATTTATGTAGCAGATTTTTGCCTTTGAACAATAGCAATATTATAAAATTGGTTTAGAGAACTAATTTTTTTTCTTGCTGTAACTACTTCTAACAAAATCGATTCTGCATACTGCTTAAATGTGTATTTATAAAGCTGTTCCCTGAGATAATGATATATCATTTCAGCTTTATTAATTGCATTTTCATGCTAATATAAGAAAAACAATCTCAACAACTTTTTTTTTTTTTTTTTTTTTTCCCAGACAAGAAAGAAGAACTGTCTGCAATAAGCTTAACTTTGCTGCCTTCCTTTTCCTCACTGCATTTCTTTCCCACCCCCAGGACTCCTGGCCCCAGTCTCTTCTTTCCCTCTGCACTGACAGCTTTTTTCCACTGGGTATCTTCAGAGAAAATATGGCTAGAGGAATACTGAGCAGTCATCTAGTCCATTCCTCTGTCCCAAGACATGACCAATTCTGCTTGGCAGTCTTTTTGCCTGTCCTGCTCCATAAAACCCATGGGGACGAAAGCTCCTCCTTTCCAGGCAGAATACTAAAGTACTTAATCTGATTCATTTTACCTTTGTTGTTTGTCTGAAATTATTCTCTCTTGCTATCAAGAGAATTACCTGAGAGGATGTTTCTCAGCATGTGTTTGTAACTTTTGTTCCACAACCAAATTGAGTGTGTGCTAATTAGCTTCTCCTGTTGTATTTTTGGCTGACGTTTATAATCTGCAAGCTTAGTGATTGCAAAGGGTATTTTTAGAGTATATTTAACTACTGAATTTTTGGAAGGCTTTCTCTCTTTTTATTTTTTCATAGTTTGAATGTACTACTTCTCAAATCTACTCTGTCATGAGGAATAGTACTTTTATATTTTCTTAGATTTCTTACAGAAGTTAAAACATGTCAGAAGTAGTTTTCCTAAAAATGTGGATGACATGCTTTATGAATTTACTGCTATGGGAATACATTTTTGGAGAGGAATTACCTTGAGGATATGCACGTTTTCCTCTTCTCTTAGTATGTGTCATACTTGCCTGCATTTGTCTTGTGGAGCAGTTCTAGATCGCAACACTTTGAATACTTTTGTTTTTAAGCAATGCATGTAACTCACTTTTCTCTTTGTATCAAGTATACTCTCTTTTGTTTCCTCAACAAACCTTTCTATGCTTGCGTCTCTTCTGACTTGTACCAAGGGTTGCATCTGCTTCTAATTGTGGCCCTCGAGTCTTAACTGGTTCTTTCTGACTCTTAATATAAAAAGCTTTCTTTAAAAATATATGTAGACGGACATATGTGATCACAAATGATGCAAAAGTAGTCAAGTAAAATGTTGCAAGTTATATCTAGCAATGTGTGCCTGATCTGCAGCCTCGGAATGGTGCAAGATTCACACCTGGCAGATGTACTTTCCAATGCTGTAGGATATTTAGCAAAGGAATTTTCAAGTGCTACTGGCATGTGCTAAGATGTATTTTTATAAGAAATGTCTGCTGTGGACACAGTAGGCGTAGGAAGAAGTGATGCTCATATGTTCATATATCTATTTACACATGCAACATTATATACATGTACACATGCAGTGCACAAACTATTTTCTGTGTGCATTTAGTGATTTCCTCTTACTACTACATTGTCTTAGAATTGATGTAAATTGTTTCTTTCCAAAAGTCTGTTAGAAAAATAAAGCAAGGACAAACACAGTAACTCCTCAGCCGGCTTTAGCAACAGCTATTTCTTACTGATTCTTACCCTCTCACCCATAAAATCAGCATAAAATTGACCTAACGTTGCCAGATCAGATGGGGTATCTGGAAAGTAACCCTCAGGGAAAAGAGAATTCAGTCTTTTTGACTGCATAAAGTTGCAGAATTGGATTATACTTTCTCTTTTTATTTCTAAATCAGTACACTTTTGTTTCTTCCTTTGCAGCACTTGGTGGAAGTTGCCACAAAGATGTGTCAGATGCTGCCTGAGCCTGGCTCCAAAAGCATAAACAAATACATTCTTTTGAAAAAAGCCGAATCCCTGACTCAGATAATGATCTTAAAATCCCAAGGTTTTTTTTTTTTATAGGTGTTAGGGTTTGGTTTCAGAGAGTGAAGGCATAGAAAGAGTATAGTAGTCTTTCTTTTTGAGGCACAAGTCACGTCAGATTTTGGTACTTAATAAATGTTTGACAGGTACCTGCTAAAATAACCAGTTCAAAGCCAATCCCAACTCCAAGAAGTTGGACAAGTATTGGAGGCATGTAGTTTTGCTGGAATTAGCACTGAATGTTTTTCTTGAATTGAGTTAGAAATAATATTTTAAACTTTGGCTCTTTATTGTTTTTGTGAAGGAATATTAAGAACATTATTCTGCCTGTTTAGATCACATGAATTTAATTATTCATTCATGATAGGAAAATAATTGTTGTCAAACCTGCAGTTCACTGAACTGGAATTTCCTTTAGAGGTTTTTTTTAATTATTTCAAGTGAGCCCAAAGTAGTATGAGAGTGCCCTAGTAATGAGGTGAAGATAGCAAACTGAGGAGGATGCTATATTATAGTTGGAGGTTTTGTATGTATTAGTATATCAGGGCACTAAAATAAGTTCTTGGAGCTGTTGATCTTGTTGCCAGTAGGTAAAAGATTGTCCTGTGAAATGCTTTTCAGCTCTGTTGGCACCTTAGAGGTGTGAATTTTACCCCCTTTTTTTTTTTTTTTTTTTTTCTCTTTTGACCCAGAAGCCTAAGATACCTAAAGCTAAGTTTTGCTTAATTCTGAGATTGATTGTACTTTGCGCCTGATGGTGACTGTCAAAAGTTATGCTTGTAGGTTTTGGTATTAAAGTTTGCTTTCATATTTGAAGCGTGGCAGTTACACTTCCACTGACAACAGTGAAAGAAAGATTATTACTGATTTGGTAGTTTATATATTAAACATGTTATAAAGTATCAGAAAACACTCTGATTTTGTTACTGCATTGCTAAAGCATTCAATAACTAAATATCTCTCCTGCAACTACTTCACATCTGCCAAAACAATCTGCCTGGTTTCATTCCTACAAAGAGGAGAGCTTGCCAAGTTGCTCCTCCCTGGTGATGCTCTGTCAGCCTGCCTTACTGCAGAACAGCCCGTGCGCCTTGTCACAGGCAATAGCTCTTGAGTTTTGCAATAAAAGCAACTATAAATGGTACAGCAAGACTCAGGAAGTTCTGAACAAGAATAGGTGATAAGAAACGGAACCAGAGGCAGCTAGTAACCAGTTTCTATTTCATGAGGTCTAGCAAATGCTTAAGGATGGATTTCTCTGAGTGTAGCAGTCCTGCCTTCTCACCACAACTCTCCGTTCCCTGAGTTTTCTTCCTTTTTTTTCTGGTATGAAACCAATGGTTTTGGGGAACTGATCTAAGTGACACTGGCCTAAAAAATTCCAGTTGTTTCGTTTGATCTTGATTGGTTTGCTCAGTTGTTCCAGTGTGTAGGCACGAAAGAGTCTGCACCAGCAGGAGAGAGGCGATGGTACGAGATCACCAAGTAGCTGGTAGTGGGAATGCAGTGGGATTGCTTGTTTACAGAAGAAATTGTACTTGAAATGTTTGTGGACATATGGCCTGAGAACTTATTTGCAAGCTCTTTTAAACTGGTTTTTGGATTCAGCACAATTTCCAGTGGTTTTTAGCAAGTAATTTGTGAATCACTTAACATTGAGTATTTGATATCCGTTACCTGCTCCTTGAATTTATCAGAAATCACTGTTGATAAATAATTACTTTCTTTTTTTGTGAAACTGAATTGGAATAAAACCAAGACATGCTTTACAGTATAGGCACTGAGATGTTTAAAATCCTCTTGTATCTAATCATTACACAGATGTGTTTGATACAAATAAACCCAGATCTCTGGTTTAAGTAACTGCATTTATTTGCTCTCAGATTTTTAGAAACATAGCATCTTATCTCTTCTTTCATGTCTGCCTCCAGAAGTTCTTACTCCCCACGGTATATGGAGGAAGAATCCTTGTGCGAAATAGATATATTTTCTTACATAATAGCTGCAGAACCCTCCCCAGATGTTCTTAAGAGCAAAAATATGTCCAATAAGAAAAGTCAAATGGCCACATTTTTATCTAAAAACTAGATTTGAATTTGATTAAAATTAGGTCTAAATTGGGTTAGAGTTAATTGACAAGTTAAATTTTGCAACATGTTCAAAATGTATGTTTGACTGTTGGTTTAACATCTGGCCTGAGGTGATGGAGGAATGCTGGTTTCAGTCTACAACTGCTTGTGAGTGGACCAGCAGCAAAAGCAGATGCACCAGCTGTGTGTTGAACAGTAGGTTTGAAATGTGCAGATGGGAATGAAAATACCATCACTGGCGTTTTCCCTCCATTAAAGCCTCAGTATGCAGCAGCAAACAAACAAGGAAGGATACAGAAGAATAGAAACCTCTTTACTTCTCTAGAAGTGGAGAACCCTCAGTTTCCGATATAAAACATAACAATAAAAAGGAAGTTTCTGATTTACCAGACAGTGATAGCATTAAAAACTGAAACGGAATTCCCAGATCTTGGCTCCTCAGAAGACAGGAATCCCAGCAGCTCTGAGGGTAGCCAGGAGGTTGCAGTTCTCATCAGGCAGTGTCCCCTGGCACTTACTGGAGGCTTTTTCTATTTGTTTTCCTGCCCTCTGCACCCAGAGCTCTTGTCAGCTGCCCATTCAGTGGCAGGAGAATCAGCCTGACATGGGTTAAGGCTTGGGCAGAAATTGGAGGGCTCACCCTCTAGTCCAGACTTTAACATCAACCTGGGCCTCCCTTAGAGGAAAATGGGTAATTAGACTTTGAGTACATGGACAAATGCTGCTGCTAATCTGTGGTATGGAAGTGCTGTGAAGCTTTTTCATGGGTGTTTGTGGTACAGTTTAACAGTAACACCTCAGGACGGTCTTGTATCACAGGAGTTTAAAAGCTTTGGTGGGATGAAGAGCATAATTAATTTTTTGTTGAAAGTTTGAGGTTCAGGTTATTGCGTTAAATGCCTTCAAAATATTGTTAATTGTTGATGATATATAGCCTAAATGCTACAGATTATTCTGAAAGTTAACAGTTTATAATAGGTTAATGAAAAGTTTAAGATATCGTTGAAATGTTGTTTTTAAACGTGTCTGAACAGAAAATATTCAGACATGCTAGCTCTTCTGAACTCTTCCTTGAGAGTGCTGGTCACATTGGTATGCATTTTAAAATCACAAAGGACACTTTCCTATACCTCATAGAGATCTTTGTTTTCCCCTTCTTATAATTTTATTTCTTTTTTTCTAATTTGATGGAATGAGGTTTCATTTTATTTCTTAATTAAATTAAAATGTGAACATTGAACATGTGCTTAAAAAAATTAAGTGCTCAGGTTAAAAAGAAAGTTGAATATGCAAATAGTCTGGTACATTATAAGCTGCTGCTGTTTGTAAAACAATCATATAGTTCCATAAATATGAAATAAGTATTTTTAATAATCCAGTATCTTTCTTAGTTTTTAGATACGTTTTTGCACTTGCCTTAAAGCTTGACGCTAAGCTGACCCTCTCTTTAATATTAATGTACTCTGACTGTAATACTCTGTTCTTTTGCCTCTGATTAATGCTGTCTGTCAATTATTTACAGATCCAGTGGTACTGTGGAAGTTCCCGGAGGACTTTGGAGACCAGGTTGGAAACATGAGATTGAACTTTTTTTTATGTTAGAATAATAATAAAAATGCTCTCCTATTCAGCTGTGGAGAGGCAGATGCTAATGATAGCAGGGAGGAAGTCTTCACCCAACTGGTGGCTTGGTGATTAAAATGCTGTTGTGACAGGAATATGCAATAGCAGTTGTAGAGTGCTGTGTATCATACTAATTCTCTGTATCACTTTATTTTTTATAAACTATTTCTGTTGGAAGTATTGTGTTTTTTTTGCTGTGGGATTGAAAATGTGGAAAATTTATCAACAAAACTTTGCCAAATATCAGTGTTATAAACTGTGTTAACAAAACCCACCAGAATAAAAAAGTTGAAAAGCTGCACATGTATGTTCTTTTAATGTCAGAACTTGTGTGTCCTGTTCCTTTAATCTTCTACAATGCAGAATTTTATGTAAGAACATTAGAGAGACCCTGGTTATTTGCTTGGCAGGAAAAGTCCTCAGACCCTTGAAAGAGACACAATGATCTAAACTAACTGATTTTGAAAGCTTGAAAATCCTGGTTTCTATCTATAATTAATCCTCAGAGGAAGTTTGTACATACAGGACTGATGGATTATTTCATTGTTTGTAGTTGGAGCAAAGCTATTAATTAGTGGTGGTTTTTTTGTTTCCCCATGGAATATTTAATTAAAGTTATTAATATTAAAATACAATGAAACAATAAAATTTTATTATTTCAGCAACTTTTAGATAAGTTTCTTCCATGGACATGTTTTTAAACCACAAAATACATCAAATAGCTCTGACTCAGTGTTTCTCTGTGCTCTTTTTAGACTAATACTGGGGACAAACATGTTCTTTATTGGTAATATCACCACAACGGATGATCTGGAAATATTGTTGTACAGTAGATCTTAATAAATTGTTGATTTAAAAAAAAAAAAAAAGTAATACAAGATTGTATAAAGACAACTATAAGGTGATTCATGATGAAAGGAATGAATATGCAAACACAGAAGGTAGGATGTCTGGTTAGGGAATAGTATCAGTCAGAAACATGTGCAGCTTATAAGATAGTGATAAATGGTACATGGGAAAAGTGTGCTGTTATATGTTCTTAGCTAGACATCCAGCAAGTTTTGATGATTTTCCTGCCTGCAGAATGATCATTTTCATTGTCATTTAAATTCTTTTCTTCTAGTTTGTTTTGTTCTTCTTCTTTTCCTTAAGAAAGACGTGGTCTTAAAGTACAAAAAAAAAAAGAGAAATTATGTATGAAGAAAAATGGGAGCTTATTCAGTAAGTCGAAGGTTATTCAAAGAACAGCTGGTGTAGAAAAATGATTAGAAGATGAAGCTCACTAAATACTGGAGGGGAATCGTACAAAGATGCAATAGACATTCCTGATCTATAAAAAAAACACCAAAACCAGTCCTCAGGCAGCTCTCTGCCTCTGGGCTCTGAAAAACTTATGCCTAAACATTGTGTCTCAGCAGTGTAGGGAATCCAGTGTTTCAAGTATATGGCTTCTGTTCTGGGAATCATCCTTGCAAGGCAAATTATTAGAACCACTGGATTTGAACAGACTATATAGCAGCTTAATTTATAGCAAATCCCCGAGCCAAGTATTCAAGTGAAATCAGAAACCTTCTGTGTGCATGTGTATATTGCACTCAGTAGATTTGGATTGGAGACCTAAATATCAGATTTAATTAAAAAAAAAAAAAAAAATCTCCCTAACACTATCAAGGCTGGTTTAATGGAAGTTTGAGGGGAGAATATTAAAAAAAAAAAAAAAAAAAAATTCTCCCTTCTATTTTCCAGTCTTTTCTATTTTAAATGTAAAATGTGTGAGTTAGTTTTTGGATGTATCCCAATGAATCATCTTTTCTAAAAATCTTAAGTGCTGTCTGTTTGCACAGTAATGTGATAACAGTGAGCAAAATATTTTCCTCTCTTCCTGAATTTTTCTACAGTTTATCATGTCACCTCTTTGTTGCTTTCATAATGCAAGGGAAACTTGTCTAAGCCATTTTGATGTATTCCTCCTCTTTCTCACATTTCTCCTCTCAATATGCCTGAACTTTCCAGTGCTTACTCATCCCTAATCCTATCTCTTAGTCTTGTGGCCTGCTGTTTTCTTTTAGGATGGGCACTTTTCTTCTTTTGGTGTCTCTTTTTCCCTAAATGTCAACTTGCCAAAATCTTGTTTTGTAAAGCATCCCATC
Organism: Chloroceryle amazona; assembly: GCA_027560015.1. Taxonomy (NCBI): domain Eukaryota; kingdom Metazoa; phylum Chordata; class Aves; order Coraciiformes; family Cerylidae; genus Chloroceryle; species Chloroceryle amazona. Next base: position 198,805 of record JANHFX010023013.1, on the reverse strand, counting down.
TGTTTTGAGTGGGATGTAGAAACTGTAGATGATCAGGAAAAAGATGAGAGACTTGTAATGACTTACAGTCCATTAAGTAAAGGAAATATTAAGGCATGGTTTTGGTACCACAAAAGAATTTGCAAGGTTCATTGTTGATTTCCTTATCTGATAAGACTTCGGGGGACAGTGTATTTTCTATCTGATAATTCTACAGATTCCAGAACAAGAAGGAAAAGGGAAAGCACAGAATGGTGAAAGAAAAATCATGATCGATGCTTCAAGGCAGGAAATGAAAAATACTTCTCTTTGTCAGGAGCATTTCAGAAAGTTGTGGTTGGTTGGTTTGTTTTTATTTTGTTGTTGTTGTTGGGAGTAATTCACTTTTTAGCGACTCTCAAATCTATGAAACGAACAATGAACTCATGCTGCACAGAATTTTAAGTACAAAGAACCACAGAAACATTTTAAAAAAAGTTTTTATTGAAAAGTACCCCAAAGGCTGAAAGATGGAATCTGAGACATCATAGAGTTACAATTTACTGTTCTACTGGCATTAATGCTATACATATTGCATCCAGTTCTGGGCTTCCCAGTTCAAGAGAGACAGGAATCTGCTCAAGAGAGTCCAACGGAGACTACAAGGATGATTAAGGGACTGGAACAGGGGCCTTATGAGGAAAGGCTGAGACACCTGGGGCTTTTTAGTCTAGAGAAGAGAAGACTGAGAGGGGATTTGATAAATGTTTAT